>NDXB01014817.1:137933-179462 GCA_002631895.1 Agapornis roseicollis
TGTTTCAGGCAATACCTGGTACACAGAAAATGACTAAAGTTATTGGCCAGGCCAAAATAAAACTGCAGAAACAAAAAAACCCCAAGAATTCCACCCCGAGCCCCTTCCCACCCTCCCTGTCCCAAGAAGAAGTTATCCTAGTCACTGTCTTTCACATTTTATAAATATTAACTTCTTAAAACCTGCACCTTCCTCTTTGACCACATATTGTCACATTACAAAAAAGAAATGTCAATTAAATACACTGTTAACATTACTAGACTAGATCTGCCCTCTGTTTCAGCCAGTCTGACTCTCTACACCACTTCTCACCTTCTCTTGCCTGCCTCCTGCCCGCTCAACAGCATGTTCATGGTAGTCTGTTTTGTTTTCCTTTTATTCCCCCCCACTCTCTGTTTCAACACTAACAGACAGAGTCCTTCAAAGCCTAGGAATCCTGGAGCTGAAGGGAAAAGAAGACCTGTAGCTTTCTAGCGTGACCCCAAATCTCAAAGACATTGTAGCACCTGATGGCAATATCTTTACAGCACCAGCTGCCTCGCAGCCTCAGTTGAAAAACAAAAAGAAACCTAACACCAGTGATGCCTGCACACACATTTACACAGAGTGCTGCATTAGTGCAGGTCTGTACTCCAGTTGAAAGTAATTCCGAGTTATGAAGATCTCAGACTCTGGATGTCAGCAATTCCTCGCCAAATCCCACTGCTTCTACCAGCTCAGAAGAGAAGTCCTGCCAAGGGTCATGAAATAGACTTGACTGCTTCCACCCGACCGTACGGAGGCAAAGAAAACCTGCAAAGAAGAGACACTGGTAAATTCAACAGGTAGGAAAGAAGTGGCTCTGATATGCCGTCGCTGTCCCTGATATTTACAGCACAGTTGCAGTGCTGTGCTGGTTCAGGCAGGGATGGAGTTGATGTTCTGCATAGCAGCCTGTATGTGGCTAAACAGTGCGGTCAACACACCACTGTTTTGGCCACTGCTGAACAAGGCCTGCACAGCATGAAGGTTGTCTAGCCAGCCCCACACCCCTCAAAGGCCAGTGGGCTGAGGATGGTTAAGCGGCTGAGACAGCTGACCCAAACTGACCAAAGGGATGTTCCATGACATATATAACCATAATCAGCAATAAAAGCTCAGGGAAAAGGAGAGTACAGAGGAATCACTGTGGTGACGAATTCTGTCTTCCCAAGCAAGGGTTACATGTGTAGAAGTACTGCTCCCTGGGAAGCAGCTGGACATCTGCCTGCCAAGAGGAGGCTGTAAATGAATTTCTTACTTTGTTTGACTTACATGCACAGCTTTTGCTGATCTTGATAAACTGTTTTATCTTAATCTATGAGGCTTTTCACCTTCCCTTTATTTTCTTCTCATCTCATGGAAAGGGAAATAAGAGAGAAGCTGGGTGGGTGTTTGGCTGCTTGTCAGAATTAACCCAACCCACGTAACCAGGTGAAGTACATGTTCATCATTTTAGCAACAAACTGGGGGGAGGTGGGGAAGGAGGCATTATACCTTGTCATTGCGTTCACACAAGAACTTGAGTCTTTGTGCCCTTTTGTGCATGAACACACCATCCAAGTGTCCGGTTTCCACTGATCGTATTTCAATAGCTTTTTCTCCCCAGCCCATAATCTGGTTGGATCGGATGTACGCTTTGGAAAGAAAACACAATCCATTAGGACAGGCAGAGGGTAACATGGAGGAACTAAAAAAGCAGAGGAATATCCTGACTCACTCTAGTTAAAAGTATGTATGTGCATATTACAAGTACACATATGTTCAGAGTGCTATTTCTGTCCTCAGCACCTTCATGATGCCTAAAAATACCTCCTCTTTTAGAAAAAATTCCCCGTGGCTCTTCTTTGTTAGTTACATACTTCTTCCCTGAGCATTCATGACACAAAGGGAACTTCGCAACCTTCAATTAAATGGAAGAAACATCGAGTCTGGCAAAGAGACAAGCTAATTAGGCGTTGACAAGGAGAAAGGTTTACATATACTAAGCCAAACCACTCCAGTATGTCACCAGCACTAGCTCTGTGTATAACGGTGTTACTTCCCTTCCTTGAAGGAGCTTGTCAGCAAAAACAGAGAAAGAAGAGAGGGAAAGTAACAAATGAGCTAGCATCCTTTAACAGGAGCAATACTTCAAAAACCTGATCTCCTTGAGAAAGCCAACTGGACTGAAAAGTATTCTGTACATCTCCAAAGAGGTTCTTGTTAAGCTCTCCAAGTGGAAATACTATAATTTGTCATAATGCTTTCCTTTGTGCACAAATAAAGCAAAAAAATCAAGCATTTTTCCTTAGAGTGTCACTGAGGAGAAACAGATTAATAGTAGCATGCGGAAAAAAATCTGTTCTTGATAGCAGTAAAAAAATCAAATAAAGGGGAAAGTCACCAGCATTATGAAAAGTTATATTCAAAAAAAGCATTTTGATGGATAGTCTTAGGAACACTGCCAGAAATAACATATGGGACCTTAGTGAAGAATAAGCTGTTGCCTCTGATTTGCATGCATACTTCACATAAAAATAAAAATAAAAAGAAGAGGAATGGCTCTTAGCAAGCAAAATTAAAGCATATTTAATTTTGAAATACTTCCTTTTTATAGATTTTTCCCTATTAATTTTCTGTGAGATTAAATCAAATGATCTACTGCAGTACAGCATACACCTACAACATAGCATGTGCCATCATACTGGAAATTTATTCATCTTTAAAAATGCTACTAGTGGTAACTGGGCCAAATAGCTTCTAAAAATTGTCAGATGAGACGTTCAGATGATGCCGGCTGCCTCAGTGCCATTTACTTCACAGGCACTCCAGACCCAAAAGGCTCTGCCATTTGCCAGCTGATAAACCCTGATAGCTTTTAGATCTAGTCAAAACTTAGTCTCCACAGGAGTGAACAAGCTGTGCATGAGACTTCTTTAAATTTCCTCTTCCATTATTGTTTGCATTGCTCGAACAGGTATCAGCAGTCACCTCCTAATACGTGTGTCCATTCCAAAGCACATACCATGCAATGTACTTGGCCCAACTAAAGGAAGGTGTGACTGCAGCCCATGCTGTGCTCAGCACTGAAATATGGCAACACAGGTGGCAAGAGGGGTCCTTGTGTGTATCTGTGTCCGTAACAAATCTGTGCCCATTTTAGTACACTCATTTCTCCCACTTTCAGAAGCGCCTTATTTTGAAAGGGGGAAAATGTGGGAGAATTATCATGCTAGGATAGATATGCAATCTGCAGGTGAATTTAAACACATCAAATTGATACATTGTTAACTATATAGAAATACCCATCTTACCATCTGACACCTTACATAGAAGCATACAATAGTTAGAGTTGGAAGGGACCTCTGAATGTCCTCTAGTCCAAACCCCCTGCAATAAGCAGACATATCTTCAACTAGATCAGGTTGCCCACAACCACATCCAGCCTGGCCTTGAGTGTCTTAAGGGATGGGACATCTAAAACCTCCCTGGGCAAGCTGTTCCAGTGTTTAATCACCCTGATTGTAAGAAGTTTCTTCCTTACACTTCCTTACACTTGGTATAAATTTACCTTTATTTTAAAACCATTACCCTGTGTGCTATCACAACAAGCACTGCTAAAAAGTCTGTCCTATCTTTCTTATTATGTCAGTTTAAGTAGTGAAAGGCTGCAACAAGGCCTCCTTGGAGTCTTCTCCAGGCTGATCAACCTCAACTCTCTCAGCCTTTTCTCTTAGGAGAGCTGTTCCATTCCGTTCATCAGTTTTGTGGCCCTCCTCTGGACTCTCTTCAACAGGTCCCTGTTTTCCCTGTACTGAGGACTCCAGAGCTGGACACAGTACTCCAGGTAATGTCTTTATACAGAAAGGTTTCCACAATTTTGTGGCTGTCTAGCAAATATTCTGCAGCAACCTACAGAGACTCTGATGAGTTTTTCCCTTCTGAACTTCACACCTTGCTTGTTTGGATTTGGTTCTTAAAAACTTAGCACAAAACAGATCCATATGATTACTTTCTACTTTGCACAGCTGTTTTTGAGGAATACTACAGCATCACTGCTTCTGAATCTGAAGTTACACCCCATGTGCATCCCTCCTGTCCACGTGCACACACTCATGCTCCCTAACTGCACGCTATGTATGATTCACCAGAGGCACTTACCAACTGAAGTTGGCATTTCTCCCCACTGCAGAACCACATCCTTGGTTATCCTTCCGTACGTGTTGACGTAAACTCCTTCATCCTCATAGCAGACCAATAGCTCCATCCCATCCGTGTTTGGGAGAATGATGATTGCGTGAGGTTGGATACTGCTCTGGATCTACAAAGGAAAAAGAAGAGGGGAAGCCTTTTGTTTTAATGCCACAGGGCCTTTGCTGGGAGAAAAGGCTGGGTGATTTTTGATTTTGGCTGACAGCAGAGTGGGGATTCACTCATTTCAGAAGTGCTAGCTCTGCCTCCCCACAAGCTAGACATGCTACACAAAGACCTGTAAACCCTCGGGGCACAAACCTTCTCATTTTAAGGCAGACATCTAAAACCAGGAAAGATTAACCTCTCTGTAGGAGTGCCCATTTCTTTCTATGGGCAGGAAGGGAGCCTGGGGCAAGAAGCCCAGATGCAGACCACAGAAACCTGCACTGCAGTGAATACTTAGGAAGGTGCATCACACACTGCAGGCCCACCTGATGCCTCTGTGTACAATGAACACCTTGGTATCTAAGGCCACCTTGGGATTTGCTAACTCTGTTGAATCTCGTCAGGGGGCTGTTGTGCTATTTTTGTACAGCCACCTTCCCTGCAGCTTCTGCCAGGCATCTGCAATGCAATCCACTTCACTGCTTCCCCTGCAACAGACCTGAACAGGCAGCTCCCAATCATGGAGACATACCACAGGGAGACAACAGAGGCACAAGCCCCTAAGCACAAGTGGCCACATCTGCTCGGACCCCTCCACGCAATTCACTACTGCCAGCATCTGGCAGTGATCCACAGGGACAGCCTGACATGTTGGTTATCTGAAGGGAAGAAGGGGCAGGAGAGGGCATAGGGAAGCAGAAAGAAAGATAAACCCCAACCCCAGCAGTTTTTCTTACATGTGTTGGTAGATATATATCATAGACCGATCCTGAATCCACATCAACAGCATGGAAACCAGCGCAGGAGCCATAGATCACTTTTAGTCTCTGACCCTCTTCTACAGTGAGATCCACCAGCAATGGCTTATGTACCAATTCTCCAAATGACTGTGAGACAATCATGAGTGAGGTTTACTTTACTGCGTAGAACCACAGTAGGTATTATGAAAACATGCTCTAACGCACATAATATTATGGGTTTATTCCTCCCACACATCCCTCTAGCCCCCCATCCACCAGACCACTGAAGCTCAGATGTCTCTCATGCACAAAGACCGACTGTTCTGCAACCTCTTGCATGTCAATAACTTAACATTGTAAGCTATTTTCTGTGGGGTTTCCTTTAGTTGGTCTGTTTGGGTTTTTAGTAAGAATTGTTTTCCCCAAAGTTCAGGGCAATTTGACACTAGTGTTCACTTAAATCTGTACAACCAACAATAATTGATTGTCTGTAAATCAGTCTGGCAATTATACCAAGCCAGCTAACTTCATTCTTGCAGTGTTCAAAAAAAATAGCAATGCCAAGTACCACCTAATGGCTTGGTCTGCTCAGATGAAAAGTTTAGACTCACTTCACTTCTCTCCTCTCTGCCTGATGTTTAATTTATAGCAAGACAAAAGAAATAGCCATGATATTGTATCATTTTGATTATTAGTTTATGCTCGGTTACAATTTAGAACTTTAAGTGTACTGCCTCGAGAGCTAAAAACCCTCCTAAATTAAAATATAATAAAAAGTTTGTGGAGATTTACTGAATAACTTGTAATATGGCTATGATAGAATGACAGAGTGTTTTTGTAAAGGGGTAACTGCAAGTGGCTATGAGAAAATCCTATGTATGGTTGAAATATACTGTTACCTTAAAGGCCATAAATTTATGGTATGGCTTTGGTGCCCATGCATAGACTTCCACAGAACTCTTCAACGCAATTACCAAGAACTTGATTCTTTCATATTTTACTGGAATTAAACAGAACAAAAGAGAATTCAGCAGTAATTCCAAAGTCACGCCAATTACTTCAGGAAAGCAGAAAATTACAATATTTCTCCATATTTACATACATTTGGGTTTAGTAATACTGCATTTTAGGATTGCTAATTGTTCGTAGTTAAGTATTTTGACACATTTACGCCACCAAAAAATCCTTACTAGTAACTTACCTGTCACCATGTTCCAAATTACCTACTCGGTATACGCTTACTTACACTTGTTTTTTTCCACATTGGACAGTACTTACTCATCACGACAAGAAAATCAGTTTTCAGACAGGGACATTTCCAATAAAAGAAGGCTATGACTGTGGCAGAGTCTATTGACAGTTTCAGCCACAGCACTGGCAGTGGCATTTTGAGCTGATGGCAGAATTCCCCATGGAGGGAAGAAAAAAGGGAACTGAAATAAAAGTTAAGAAGCAAGTCCATTTCAAAAGCAAAAGGCAAATTTTATAGCAGAGCACTTTTCTTTGTTCCTAAAGCCTGAGATAACTCATCTGAGAACAAAGCCCACAGAATCTATCAGAAATAAAGTGTCATTACACAGCTGATCCACAAATGCTCAACTGTGTCTCTGTTGTCACATTCAAACAGCTGGCTAAATCAAACACCAGAAAAAAGCTACTGCTGTCAGGAGGGGACTGATGAAATCTAGAAATGGCCATTCCAGAAGTGTTGCTGGATCTGCATTTTCAGCTGCCATCTGGATTTGGGAAGGAGCAGATCATGGGACTTCCAAATGTTGGAGTTTGTTAACCTATCTCTAGCACTATTTTAGGGGAAGGGGAAAAAAAAGCATTTAGATGACACTGAGAAACCTCTAGAGGTTTCTGCAACCTCTTTACGCTGCGTCTTAGGGGAATATGCCACTTTTCCTAAACAATAACTCCGTGCATCTTCACCTACTGCCTATTGTATCTCCAAACCTGATTTTGAAACATGGCAGAAGTGAGGATCTCAGACTTGTGAGAAGAAGACTTCTTTAATAAATACTATTTTAATGTCTTTTAGATATCTGACTACTGTACAAGCCTGCAGTTGTTGTCTCAGAAACAAAGCTGCTACTTGCTCTCCTTCTAGTCTGCAAGGAGGCAAGACTACCGAACTATAAGCATTAAAGGACTTGACACTTTTTCAACAGACAAAGAAAAGCCTCTCATCCTCCACAGCTGTACTGACTCAAAAACAGAGCTTTTATTCAGTCTTGTCTACTTTACAAGACTTCTTGGAATTTTTTCTCAGGGAAGAGGGGGTGTCGAACAAAACCACCTTCTCTGTGAAAAGGGACCTTTGATAATCCTCATTCTTTGTGCTGGGTGCTATCTGGGAATTCACCCAAATCTGAAGTTTCAAAAGAGCAATTTATCATTTAGAGGAGCCAAAAGTTGCCTGAAGCAACTGAGACCATAAATACCACTTCACCCTGACGTCCAAGACCCCTGTTGCATCAAAGAGACAAGGAAGTGATCAGTGCCAGCTGCCTCAGCGGCAGCCTCCAGACCACAAGCCCAATTATTGGCAGCTCATCCTTCTTGGGAACTGCAGTGCAGCTGTCAAAGAGGCCTCTCACTACCTGAAGAAGTCTACTGTACATCTGTGGTTCAGAGGGAAGTTCAGTGCCAGGCTGCAGCCCAGGGTAACAAACCCCTCTTCATCTGGAAGAGAATGCTCTTTGTTTCAGATGCTTCCCTGCTGGAAAGCCTCCTTTCAACAGCTGTTAATGTATTGTTAACAGGTCACTTCATTATGCTGCTGACAGCCCAGGGTGGGAGACCAGAGAAGTACATTATTAATTGTTTTCAGGGTCAAGTTCCTGGTTCAGCAGTCACTTACAGCCATCATTATTGATTACACCCCACTAGCAGGTTTTTCCAAGAGCACATGCGTGACAGGAGGAGACTTGAGCTGTGCTCGATTGCTGCTGCCCCACATTGACTGACACAGCTGGAAAGGAACTGAGCTGGCTCTTAGAAGAAAACCAAATCAAAGGCAACATCCACTGGCCATTAATATTCATCATGAAAGAGGAGGAGAAAGAGCTCTTGGTTCACATCCCCACCTGCAGGGCAGCAAGCTCACTGCATATTCTGCTGACTGAATGCTACATGTCTTTCACTAGTTTTGGTGGAAGTTTCTACAGTCAAATCCATTTAAATTACTTAAAACTACTCAAAAGCCACCTGCCTAATGAAAACACACTTCATTCCATAAGTGCACTGCAGTGAATCCGAGATGGCGTTAGGAAATTCTGTGAGCTATGGGGAATCAATGAATCATCTTGAAGTTAAACATATGTTTCTTTTCCCAGATGCCTCCCCCAAAGCTCATGCACTAGCTGGGTTTGCTTTCTTCTCCTTCTTTTTTAGCTTTTCTCTTCTCCCCTCTCCCCATCAATATTTAAAATATACATTAAAAGAAAGACTTTTTTCACTCCATGCCAGCATGTGACTTCATCATGGTAAAACTGTGAAAAGGGAACACTGCTGATAAAGAGAACAGCTGCTGGTTGACAAGGGTCCCTCTGTTACCTAAAAGGTCTAACAGAGGTGGTGAAATATTACTGGCCCTCACTGACCATATTACCACTCTCCTGGAAGCTGCATCCACTACAGGAAAGAGACAGATGGGGATTTGTGCCCACTCTAGTTCACAGCCCAGCATCCCACTGTGTAAACTCTTCTATATTCATTTTAACCCAATAACCTGCCATCTATGCTGGTGCTTTGCCAGAAAAGTTCACCCGAGGGATAGGGAACACAGCTAGAAATAAAACCAAACCTTAAACCCAGCAGCTACACACACTGCGGTTCCCTCTCCAGCCAGCTTTTACCCCAACGATTTGATTACTACATTCACTACTCACCAACTTTATAGTGCACACAGCCTTCCAAGTCGCCCACCGTTGTCCAGCCCTGTTTCTTTTCTACTTCAGGGTCGTTGTGAAGGATTTTATTTCTTAACCAGGACAAATAGTAAACTCGCAACTTGTTCTTCTTACCTGGCCACAAAATGAAAAAGAGTGGCTTATGTCCATAGGAAGAGAAGCACAAAAAACCCTGCCCAAGCAAATAGAAAGCCCTGAAGAGCAAACCAAAGTAACACTGAAGGAGAAACTGCTGTAACCACAGAGATCTCCTTCAGTTTTTACCTTCACAACAGCTTTACTCCAGACTCCACCCAAGCACACACTTTCCTTACGGTCAATGACAGAAACACATGGCAATGCCACATGAACATAAAATGACAAACTCAAGGGAACAGCTTGTCAATTGTCTAGTTGTTAGGACCCAAAAAGCTTTTATCAGAAAGGGTAAATACTCCCACACCAAAAGCACCAGAGAGTCATGCACTGAGGTTAAAAAAATACATATAGCTGAGTCAGAATGGCTCTTTTCCACACAGAACTGTAGGAGAGCAGCAGGATAGAATTTGAGGTCTGAAATTATGTACACAGCTATCAGAAGAGAATAGGATGGGTTGGAAGGGAGGAAGCAAAAGCAAAGAAGAATATGGGGATGAAATGGATTTTACAAATTCTTCCATCTATCATCCTAACACAAACTGGTCAAGTTTCATTAAAATTATTCACTGTTTCCCGTTGGAATTGTGAATTTCCTAACAGCAGCACTAAAAATTTCATCACTGAACCACTTTACACCAGTTCTGTTGTAAGGAAAAACATACACTATCTGAAAACGCAGCGAGAGAATCTCACACAACCCATGCAAACTTCACCCGCTTGCTAAAAACTGATGCCTGCTTCACCAGCGGCCCTTCCCTTGTGCTGCAAGGGGTGTAATTCTTATCAGGCTGCACACAGGAACTGCAAGAGGAGTTTCTTCTCCACAGGTGAGAGAATCTACTTGCCCAGGCTGCCCTATCTTCAAGTGACGATGCATCTGCCACAGTCATCAAAATACAACTCACATTCTTAACTCTTAATATGAGAAGTGCTCGTGATAAACTTTATCAGTGATTCTTTAACAACTAATGGCCTACAGAGCATTTGCTGAACTAGCAAGAGGATGGCTTTACATGCACATACTCAAAGTTTGCAGCCTCCTTTCTCCAGATGCTTTGCTGCCCAAAGCCATTACAGTGTCACAGATGAAGCTGGAGGTGAGGAAGAGAGATCATCCCTGCTTTGACTAGAAGCCATTTCATAAGGCTGCATGAGGTTTCTGCACAAGGAAGGGAAGGGGCCCCCAACACAAGAGGGATGTGAACCTGCTCGAGCGAGTCCAGAGGAATGCCATGGAGATGGTCAGAGGGCTGTGAAGACAGGCTGAGAAAGTCTGGGTAGTTCATCATGGAGTAGAGAAGGCTCCAGGGAGACCTTATATCAGCCTCCCAGTACCTAAAGGGGCCTACAGGAAATCTGGAGAGGGCCTTCTTATGAGGGCATGGAAAAGGGGGAATGGCTTTAAATTGAAAGGATAGGTTTAGATTAGACATTAGGAAGAAGGTCTTCACTCTGAGGGTGGTGAGGTGCTGCACAGGGTGCTCAGAGAAGCTGTGGCTGCCCCATCCCTGGCAGCATTCAAGGTCAGGCTGGAAGAGGTTTGGAGCAACCTGGTCTAGTGGAAGGGGTCCCTGTCCATGGTGTGTGTGTGTGTGTGTGAAGCCTTAAGGTCCCTTTCAACCCAAACCATTCTATGATTCAATGAAACAGGAGATGCTGTCAGGGTCCCAACTTGTCAGTGGAGTAGCTCCATGCTACTGCTTCTTCAGCCATGATGAGGCCACAAGGTGAATACATACAGTATTTTGCAGCCCTTAGAGCTGAGAGGAAGACAGCTGATCTGTACAGCAGTCAGTGCTGGGCTGGCCAAGTGACACAGTACTTTCTATGCTGCAGAAAGCCATGAGCTGTCAGGATGGTCCATCTGGCAGCCTGCCAGCTCAATCCAGCCATAGATTTTAGCTGATGTCTTTGTCTTTAAAGTTTTCACATGATACCTATTGATGGATTAGTTCACAGCTGGCTCTCATCTCAGGGATGGGCGCACAGCATCGGGGGGGTGCCGCTGCAGCAGGAGATGAAACCCAAGCATTGAGACCATCCTACTGTGCCCAACCAGCTCCACAGTGGGGTCCTGGAGCTGGCGAAGAGCGCCCACCCTGATGGCAGGAGATCCCCTAGCAGAGCCAGGGTCCTTGGGAAAAGCAGCTGCAGGGGCAGCACATGGGGAAGCACAGCTTGCAAACAGGCTGGCCCCACTGTCTCCAGTGCTACAAACCATTCCATTATAAAGATGCACAGTCTGAAAGATCTTTTTATGATTACTTGGATGGGGACAGGCAGGAGGAAAAGAGGAGGCACTTCTGAAGTCAAAAATCTGTTCACTGAGCTTAAATTTAAAGTGGAATTGGAGATGCATTTTCAACTACTGGACCTGCTATTAAATTTTAAAAGTCCCTCTGTTCTCATGGCACTAAATGAAATGTGAAGTAACATTGTGCTGTCCTGTGTTTATTCCCACTATAAAAGCGACAGCAGATTTGGCAGTAAATGAGTACCCTGATTTATTGCCTGACTTCATATTTATTAAGCCATGTTTCATAAACGAATAAAGCTCCACCAATCCTGCAGCTTTCTAAAGAGTTGGAAAAAGGACTAGAGCAGGAAACAATATTCCCAGGAGCCCCACATCTGACCAAGGAAATGTCCTCCCCTGAATATATTGGGAACAATAGGCACATGGGCCCTTTTAGAAACGCTGAAAAACAGGGAACACAGTCCAGACCAGAAGGCACTACAGTTCTGGGCAAGAGCGAGCTCAGAGGGCTCCAGGTCAGTGCAATGCACCAAATGTTTTTAAAGGCATGACGAGTCCCTGTCCACTGGGAAACAAATTGTCTCTCAGATATTTCCATGGCTTTAGCTCTCTCAGTAGTTTAGTCAAACTTGAAGACTCAAAACAAACAAGACACACAGGAATTTCCCAGCATGTGGCTAAGTTGTTGGTTGGGTTTTTTTTGGTTCACATCATGTGCACCAGGGTATTTCTCTCCAATAAGAAACATTTTCAAAACAACAAGAGCGAAACATCTCATGAGTGCTCCCACTGTGTTTTAGTGCCTAGACCACAAGTCACAAGACAGGAAATCCCTCTGCCTTTCTGCAGCCTGGCATGAAACGAGAAGGACCAGTTAGTGATATAAAGATGGCTATGCGATGAATATGTTTATATCACTATACAGTGACATAAACAAGTTCTGCTGCTCTTAATGTTCATATTGAGAGTGGGAAATTAGAGCCTTCTGCTTGTAAATCTCTGCTAGCCAGTTTAAATGGCTCTCAAAATCTGGATGTTGTTTTTCTCTTTTGTTTTGTGGGATTTTTCTGGTTTTTATTTATCTTTGTCTAATTTTTATGGTATTTTTTATGAAATAAAACCCATAAATCTGCTCCAGCCATCAAATGAACTTATCAGTCAGTGATTTCTATGAGAACTCCCAGCTCTGATTCTCCCACAGACATTATTTTGAATGCAAAGTACCTTTTCCCATATTGAGTTTTGGTTTTTATTGTCACTGTGTTTTTCAATTATTAAGCAGGCAGATTCCAACCAGTTCTTCCACTGTCATCCCCTCCTACCTTCCCAAGTGCCACCATCAGCCAGTAGGGCTGGCAAAATCCTCAACAAGCCACAAGTGGAGCATGTTCTGTACACACGTCACTGCTCTCTCCTCCTGCATTTTTATGACTGTCAGCACTGTATCATTACCTGAGCAGCCAGAACTCTGTTAGCCTCTCAACAGTATGTACTGAAGAACTGATTAACCACTCTGCTTTGACCTGCAAAGCTTTCTCATAGCATCTCACTGTCTCAGTATCACAAGCTTTGTTGTCAGAAAGTTTTGTAATTCACATATAAATTGGGGAAATAACCGATTTCAGGTTTTCAGACTCAAGAGTTTATATTAAAAACAATTTTATGTGACAATCCCCTCAAATTCCTAACATGCTGCAATTTCCTTGTACCGCGTGGTGACACCTTTCCACCTTACCACCATCAGCACATCATTCCCAAAAAAACCCCATACAGCCAAGTGCACCATAGGGAGCTGAACACCACTCCCAGATAAGCAGTAGCAGTACTGGTACAAAGCTCAGGGGCAGCTCCATAACCAGTCTGCCAGAATAGACCATTTGCAGAAACACAACCTCATTTCAGGGTTCCTAGTTTGCTTGAAGAGATGGAGAAACTCATTGCAAATAAGAAGTCACAAAGGGAAATCCACCATGAGGGAAGCTTCCATTAAGAACGGCAGTGCAGAAGCCAAAAGAGGGATATAAGGGGGAGCCTGGGCATAACAGCATCACAGTTTCACCAAGTATGCTCCCCCAGCCCTGCCTCTTAGTGGGCTGGGATACCTCTTTCCTGCCTTGTACTCCAGCAACTTCCCATAAGACACAGGAGATGGGACAGAGATGAAGGCATAATCCAGCCAAAGATCAGCTGACTCTTAAGGGTTAATGTAGCGTGTCTCTACAGAGGAAGCAATAGTTTTGAAGGAGGAAAAGAAAATGGATGTGTTAGGGTACTTGGATCGTAGCTGACACAAACGTAAATAAACTTAAAACAACTGAACCAAGACTGAATCACAGATGCTTGTCTGCGTAAGGTATGCTTCAAGCCGACAGATTTTACACAAATTGGATTATACAGTATTTCTGTTTACAAGGTCTTCTAAACCTGTATATCAAGTGGCGCTTTACAAAAAGCTTATATTTTAACATACAGCACTAAACATCAAAAGGACACACAGCAGGTTGTGGGGGTTTTTTAATCCTCCTTGATTCATCCTTTCTTTTTAAAGATTTCACAGCATAACAGTAGCTGAGAACACAGCGAGCAACAAGCCAATAAAATACACTTGTTCTAGACAGAAACGAAGCCCTCTTTTCACAAAACCAGCATGGGCACAGTTCTTTGAGTCTGTAGTAGCATAATATCATTAATGCATCAAATTTTCTAGGTGTGCAACCTTTTGCACAAGGGTTGGGAGAGCCAGAGAGCTCCTCCACTGAGGGGTTCTGGAGCTTCAATAAAATTTTGGGTGGCTCTGAACAGCACACCAGGGGCCACTGTGAGAAACCTCCTTTATACCCTCTACCTGTCACACACATGCAGCACAGCAAAAGCTGATTTCACAGACAATTCAAAAACAAAAAGGAAGGTAAATGGCTGAATGGCACATGTGAAGAAAGATTAACAGTGCAGCACATCAGGTTGCTTAACAGCAGGATAACCTTATGCAATAACAGTCTGGAGCCAAAGAGTCTGGAATCTCCAGCTTCACATAACACATTTTTCTATCAGTGCACACAAAACAAACACAACAATCACCATCACCCTTCATCTCCCATTGCTTTGCCATCTACAGTTGCACCCAGTTTGAGTAAAGCCAAACGCTGCACCTATCTGCCTTCTCACACTGGTAATTTCCGCATCACGTACACACTGTACTCCCCTACACACACTCACTGCACATCATTCTTATTTCCTGACTTCACGAAAGCATTTTCCCCCCTACAGATTTCAACACGCGAGATGGCTTTAAACCCAAGTGGCGAATCATGTTTTGGTTAGAAAGAGACCAGGTTGAAAGTAATCATGACAGAGGGAAAGAATGCCATTTTTACAAAGTTCACAAAGCAGTAACTTCTAGCGCCCAAACACTGAACAAACTAATAAAGCTTGATGTTTCCCCCAACCCCATGCAGGATTTTTAAAGGCCACCCCACAGGAGGAAGAACAGGGGCAAGCAGGCACAGGGTGTACTGTAGAAAATTATTCACTTGCAGAAACAAACTATAGACTTAGAGAGGTGATATGATGGAAAACCTACTGACTTCAATCAAGTCAGGACCTCCGCTCAACACACAGGCTGCTGAGAAAAGCTTTCTGCCATGCCATACTAGATGGGGGAAAAAAAACATGTTGAACATTAAACCTTACCAGAAATTGTCACCAAAACATTCAGCCCTTCAAGTACATCCATTTGCTGGAATCTTCTTCGATTGATGAGAGGATAAACCTTCCCCTGACCACTTCTGTCTAGCAGCATCAGACCACTTTCAGTGCCCACTAACAAGTTCACTCCTAGAAAAAACAAAACCAAAGATCCAAGTTAGTAGGCGGATTTTCCACATATTCTGATGAACTGATGATTGGTATATCAACTGTCCTGTTTCAAGCAGGTCTAACCATTGCTGGTTGGGTCTCAGCTGCCTGCAGCCTAAAAGATCTCATGATGCAGAGGCTTTCTACATTAGATGCCACAGTGACTGCTGTCACCAATTTGCAGTGTTCAAGAGAGCAAGAGCTTTGTAGAGCACCAGCTCCCAAACAAAATGGTACATTAATGTTGAAGGAGGGGGGAAGGCACAAAGTGGTACCCAAGCTTATGTATTCCAAAGATGTATTAACTGTCAGTAATGGGGTTGGTAACAGGAGGCTCTTGACAAGAGCCACCTGCAAGAAAGCAGTGGTAGGGATTTGGTCCCCATTGGAGAAATAGACTATAGTGCAGCCCTCCTGCAAATGGATAGACCCAGGTTTGGTCCTCAGCTTCCCAACAATCTTTTCCATCTGAATGTTATAACTACAGGAGTTACAGTACCCTTGTATTTTCACAGATTCCTCCTAAAGACAAGCAACTGCAGATGAGAAAAGTCAGTAGGCCCTTTTCTTTATACAAAGGTCCAAACATGCACTTAGACACTTTCCAAGAGTTCCCCAAATCTTAGTATTTAAAATATTTTTTTTTTTTAAGAAATAAATGTATGAATATCTATGTATGAGACTGGATTTAAAAAGTCTACTAATATATTGTCACTCTTAAATTTCTTAACTATTTATTTGCAATAGTGTTTCAGTCTAGGAGCTTACAAATTGTTCAGAGACAGGTCAGATATAGGGAATGCAAATCACACCAAATGCATGACTTGCTTTATTGAACTCCTGTGTTGCAATCCCAGTGTAAAACTTGTCATCCTTAATCGTAAGTGGCAGCCAGAAGGAGGTAATGATGGAGAAGGGGCCTGAGCTACTGGTGCTGGGGCACTCTGAAAAGCCTCTGGTTGGATAAAAAAGCAGATGTAGCCTATGGAGAGGCTGGAAACCATCACACATCTTCAGTTCCTTCTCTCTCGCTTTTTCACCAAGGAAACTTCAGAGGCCTCAGTAGTCCCCAGAAACCATCACATCCTTTACTCAGATTCCCTGCTCTGCTCCTCCTCTGCCTCCTCCAGGCAGCAGAGCACACCGATGCTGGCAGCCACAGCGCCTGTCTTGGGAGAGGTCCTGCCATACTCCCATGCTCTCCTTCAGCTGCTGACACCTCCTCCATCCCCCTTCCTGCCCTCCTCCTGCCTCTGCACCTTGCACTGGGTCAGTATTTGCTAGATCCTATCCCACAGCCCCAGGGGCATTTCACACCTACTGTCTTCCTTAATGGGAGGCATCCTTAAAATGGGAAGCAGCAAAAGGAAGCAGGGAGAGCAAGGCACATGCTCAGGGATCAACACAGGCTGTAGCAGCACCAAACCAGCCAAGGAAGTGTCCAGCAGTTGGTCTCCTTCCTGCAGCTCCAGGACCCACTGACTAAAGCTGTAAGTGATTCAGCTTTGACATGTATGCCTACAGTTCAAGGCAAGCTACATGCAAACTGTTTCCTATGGATCCCTTCTGTCTGCACATCAGGGCTCAATAGCTCTCACCTCCACCCTCATCTCTTCTTCTGCTGCCTTTGTGATGCAGTTGTTTCTGCTTCAGGTTTGCATGGGCACCCATCCACAGCCTCTTCCCTTAGTCATATGCATTTTGAGATTAAACTAATGAGGTACTACGGTGGTGGCAAGCAGTGCAAGCACTATTGTTGCTCATGGCCAGCAGAGCTCTTCTGCCACCACCCTGCAATTAACCAGTTCTGGTTCTTCAAACAAATGGAAATGCTTCCTGAGAAAGTATGGGCTCTCTATGAAGGCTGAGTGTACAAATCTACTGAATCCATGACATGGACTTTCATCACTCAGAACTGGAAGAATAAGCATCACAGACCTAATGCAATCAGCAACCTGCCAGATACTATGGCACTACCACTTGTAAAGGAAAGGCAAAACAAAGCAAAGCAAGTCCCCCTCTTTTTGAATAAGAAATATCACCATGAAATGCCTTCATTTACTTAAGAGTAAAGGAAGCTAAACCTTATAAAGAAATAAGCATGTGTACCAGCTTGCATCACCATCAGGTTGGCCTTAAATGTTCAACAAGGAAATGCTTTGTTACAGCTGTAAAACACCTCTAGGATTTTACACCTGTACTTTAAATCACTGTAACAGCCAAATACATAGATGAAAGAAATATAAAACCATTAACATAAATTGCTACTGGCAAAACAAGGCAGATCAGAGAAATTATGAGTCATCTTTACTGATCCTGTATGATTTCTCTTTGCCTTCTTCCTCTCTCAGCCTGAAAGTTTACATTGCACAAGTCTTGATTTTATCAGAGAATTATTCATATGAATACAGGCAGAAATAGCACTGGGCTAAAAATTCTTACCAGTAAATTCTGGAAATAAGGAAAGCAGCAGATAGGAAGACAAGGTGTTGGGAAAGCCAACATGGTTTAACTGACATGGTTTTGCAGGCAAGAAGGACAGGGCAAGAGCGCTGTTCTGAGAAACAAGAAATACTGGAAATAACCCCAAAAGACAACTACAGCCTTGGAAGGAGCTGTGAAAATGCAGACAAGAGCAGTGCAGTGCGTTACCTATGCAATCATTGTGTGACTCAGGGGAATGACCAACTCTCTTCTTCATAGTTTTTAAGACAACACCCATGTGCATTTACAGTCTATTAAGTTTAGGTACACTAGATAAATATGTATGTAATATATGCAGTATGTATGTAATATGCATTAACATCTAGATAATGAAAAACAGATCAAGTGGCCCCATGGGTTCTGGCCAAGAAAGAAATGACACAGCAGAGACAGCCTTTTGCTGGGTGTTGCAGCAGTGATTCCACACTGTAGCAGGCAACAAGCACTGCTCTAAGACCTTCACACATGTAGGATCCGAACTGTCTGACACTGACATAAATTATCCCTTGTGCCAAGAAGGCCAGACACACTTGGTCAGCTGACACCCCATGCCCAACTTCTCTCTGCACTAACCACTCTTAACGAAACCAAGCCAAAGCCTCACACTGGAAAATTACACTCCTACCCTTCTCTCTTCCTGCTTCCTTCCTACATAAACTGATGACTGAGATGGAAAGTCATCTTACAAAACACATCTTAATAAAGCTCTGCAACAATACTTAGCAAGAGGCTCAAGAAGACTATTTTTCAAAAGAAATACCCATGTGTACCAGGTGTACAATGCAAAGATGAGTAAAAGCTCCCAAAAGCTGCAAGAGATGTACTAGGAGAGGTTAGAGAGAGCTGAAAAGGACATCATGATCAGCTGAATGAAGTCTAAATTGTGCCATCAGAAGCGCATATCCAGCAGCAGGAAATTATATCGAAGCAGAAGCAACATACTGTGAAAAACATAGTAATAAGTGGCTCCTGCAACAAAAAGAGGTGAACAAGCATTGAATAAATGCAGAGAAACAGCTAAGGTTTCAGAGATATATTCGCAAGGCCTGTAAGCTCATACTGGCAAGTCTGCACTTCAGAACTGCAGGAGGCAAGGGAGGCACAGGATTGCATTACCCCATAAGGCAGCACACAGTATCTCAGAATTGAATCTCTTCTTGTATTTGCGAATCTCTGGGGTATCACTCTGTGGCCGTGTGTTCGTGGGATTCACATTGACAACTGATCCTTTCCGCGTGGGGTCTTGCCTTATTGCCTCTGATCTCATTGCTTCACTAGAAAATCCTACTGGAAAAAAAGAAAAGTAAAGCGCATGTAATACCCCCTCAAGTGCTAAATTCTGGCCATATATTCTTTACACCATATTACCCAAATCAGTAACTGAGAATACTGAGCAAGTCTTTCTTTTTGTAAGAAATGTAAATGGAAAAAGAAATAAAACTATGCACTCCATTGCAAATAAAATAAAAAGCATGATGGTAACATTTGTAAGTATGTTAAAGAGCCACTGAAGTCACTGAACCCTTTTTCAATTGTTGTCTCCAGCTACTTTACTTACCCACAGAAGTCACAGTTGTCCCACTAGATGGAGAAATCTGTAGTAATCTGGGGTCTATAAAAGGTGTAAAGGAGGAGGAAGATTTGTGTTTCTGGAGTGTGTTACTAGCGGACTGAGTCTGCAATGTAAATTTCAACTTTATTAATATTAATGACAATAAAAAGCATGGATAACAACAACCAACATATTTAAGTCACTACAGAATTATGCTACAGAGCCTCCCCAAGCTTTTATACTCCCTTTATAGATACACAAAGCACTGCAGGCACCACACCTGAACTAGACACATATGCACACTGCACATGTCACAGCAAAATGTAATTAGCTAAATTGTCATCCCTGTCACCTCAGCTGACAGTGAAGATTTATAGAACTGGCCCCTACAATCAGGCAGAAAGCGAGGGAATATCTTCTTTTTAAAAAATCTGCTTATATGTACGTATACTATCTGACCTGCAAGCTGTCCACTACCTATGGATGACTTCTGAATTTATGAAGCATCTCCTAAAGCGAACTAGTTCAATAAATTATGATGTTTGATCTCTTGGCTTGTGCAACAAAATTAGAACCATCTGGGATCAAGTGCTCACATCTACGGTGGATTATGTTTCTTTCAATGTCCACTACTGTTCTTTCTCCCTATTTTGTTTAACTTGAGCCTCTTGCCAGAAAGCTGCAGCAGGTTCTTCCACCTTTATCTGACAAAGCAACATATTAAACCTGTATCGAACAAAGGGGCTCATTAGTGTGGAAGGTGTAGCAAACAGTGAAATGAAGCTATGAATATGTAGTGGATAAAATCACTGGTGCTTGCTGAGTTATGTGGTCTAAACATGAAAAAACATAAAGAAAGGAAGAAGACAAGTGAAACAATGGACTGTTAAAAGTGGAAATGGAACAACTTAAAAACCCTTGCCAGTTTAGTATTAAAGTGACAACATTGCATACTGAAGCAGAATGGGACAAGTGAAAAAAAAAAAGTATATATGTAAAGGGCGTGCATGTGGGTAAGGTATATCAAGCAGTACTGAGATTTTGCTCAGCTTTATGTGAACACAGAGACACTTCTTTATTATCAACTGATTTTCAGCCTCTACCTTTCTAAGCCTCTACTCTACAGAAAAAATAGCAGTGGGTCTTAGGAATATATCACTCCCCTACACAGCTCAATACCAAAAGGCTCCTTCGCCACCAGCTACCGCCACAGCCTCCACTTCCCAAGCTGAGTTAACTGAATCCTGCTTATTTATTGCTGAGATCAAAGTAATGAGCAGTCATATCTCTGGATCAATCAACTGATCTCTATAACCTACAAGAGCATGCTTTCAGAAAGATCAAAGACCAATGAAGCATAGCTGAAAATTAATATTATGCTAACCAAATTTCCAGGAGGAAATCCTCCCACCCACCCTACTGTTATGTGGTTCAGAAGCCTTTTTGATCCTGTGGTGAACATGTGCATTGCCATCAGCCTACCCAGCTCACCGCAACCTTCCCTTGTCATAGCACTTGCATACCTACGTGGCAGTACAGCTCTACCCTAAGAAGCAGCAGCTTATTTTCACCAAGTTTTGCTTCCCCTGTACCACCACCGCTTGCACACAGAAAGAAGTTCTCCCCAAAAGCCAAGCTGGCCACCCGGCTGGGAGTGGAACCACCACAATGCTAGGGTTGGTAATGGGTAAATGATGCCCATCATTCATGTGTGTGCATCTCCTCTGCTGAAGGGGTTACACACATGTGAAGGACTAGGCTTGCCAGCCAGCACTTGGCAAGGGAAGGCATCAGCCCAGGACAGCACGAGGGAGCTTCCCCTGCAGCAAACCTTGCTTCTCCACCTGGACACAAGCAACACTGGTGGAGAACAGTCATTTTTTCACAGCTGCTTTTCAGAGTACACACATATTTGGAAAAAACCCAAAGATTCTCCCCAATTCATTATTCCAAAACAACAATACCCCAGGCTTTTACATCCCTCCCGGGTAATAACCTGATTTGTTCACCCAGCCCATGTGGTAAGCTTTAAAGAGCAAAATTCCCTCATGGCCGCTTCCTCTCCCAAAGGGTGAGTTTCCACAAGCAGCTCCTCATACGTGCGGAGTTACCAGCTCAACCTTTACTGACAAAGCCAAAATTAACTGCTAATTTTTAAGAGGCACACTGCTTGCAATTAGCCTGCTCCCAGAATAAAACAGAATTAAAAATATAATAGTACTGGCTTGGAAATGCAGTAGTCAAGTTTAGTTTAAAATGAACGCCATGCAATTAATGACTGACTAAGAGGAAGCAAAAATAGTAAACTGGCAAGTTTGGCATGAGACTGCTCTAGAGTTAAGGGTTTCTTACACAGAACTGAAATGTGTTATTTGGGGGGTGGGAGCAAAGGTGACAGGGAAAAAAAAGCAGGGGAGATTGGCTGGAGTTCCTTTGCAAACTAGCTACTAGGCAATGCTGCTATAACCCTACGAAAGCAGCCAGCTGTGGTGTAAGACATACCTCATTAGTAGTTAGCTTGTCCTGGGGTGTCTGTGGGGACATGGTGGGTGTCGGCTGGCTGGAGGATGGGGAGGAGGAGGTGGAGGAAGTGGAGGAGGAATGGCTTTGCTGTAAGAGATCTGGCAAGAGGTGAATGCGACCCGCAAAGCCATTGCTCTCATGATGGCTGGCACGCTTTTTGTCAACTGTACTCTGTAGAAAAAACAGGCACACTTGTCTTGCTCAAGTGCTGCTTAAAGGTCTATAGCCCTAACAACCTCTCTCCTTCTCTCCCTCACTTTCTACCTTCTTACATTTATTTTTTAATTTTTTTTTTTAAATAAGCTGATAATCCATGCCTTGATGCCTGGTTGGAAAGGGGAAGTGGGCAGAGCTACTAGAATTTGGCAAATTCCCACCTCTTCTGGCAGGCAAAAGCTTAGTTCATGTGGCTGACTTGCACATCCAGCTCCACTAATTAATAGAAGAGTAACTGTGCTGGAAAGTCCTCCACCACAACACGGACAAGCACATTTTTGGGGGTGGAGGGAGGATTTCTTTCCCTGTTGTTTTGTTTAAAACTAACTTAAATCCTATACAGGTATGAGCTTGGACTGTCTGGCAAACGCTTTCAGCTAACTATTTAAAACAATAAGCATGAAATCTTAATTTTCAAACCAGAGGGCTCAATTAAGAAATTGGCATTCAGTTGTGAAATTCAGGAATGCGATTACTGAGGAAACTCCTATAAGCTAGCACGCTCATTAACACACGAGCTCATTTGAAAGCAGGGAATCATTATCTTTCAGAGGCACAAGAACGCAGTATTTTCAGAATCGAAGGCAACAACACAGCACTCTAGCTCTGTCCATGTTCTCTACCTTGCCACCTACTTTGCTTCTCCACTCCCCCACAGTAACTGCTGCATGAATTTGTATGTACGTGTGTGTGTGAATGTTATCTAGGTGGTCTGCATGCCCTCAGCTACAGGTTCAGAACTATTTAACAAATCCCTGAATGTTCCCCCCAGCCTCCTCCCAGCCCCACTCCTGAGAGCTATGCTTGGTTCTATGGTAAAACCAAACTAAGCTCTTGCCCCAGGTACTTGCTCCAAACACCTGCAGCTTTTCTACCCTTCTCTCCCACAGACTTTGAGGTACTCTGCATGGTGCTGCCATGGTGTCACTGGAAAGCATGCAAAACAGAAGCAAGGGGTGAAGGGCTACTCTCCTCTGCATGCATCAAACGTCTTGCTCATCTGGAATACACTACAGCTGTGTCTTGATAATACGAACAACAAATATAATGTAGAAACAGCATGGGTGAATGAGCGAGTGGGTTAATGAGCACAGATAAAGTGCAGAACTGCACAGGGAAGGAAAAGCAATACCTGTCGGACAATTAATGTGCCCTCCTTAGAAGGAGTCAAGGCAGGTTCACTCTCCACATCGTCATGGACGATCATTGTTTTCACTGACTCTGTTTCACCATTGCTCAAGTTCAACGTTGACCTATTTGCCGGACAAAAAATAACTTGAGTGAGATAAAAGCACTTATTCCCTAGCTTTCACTGCCCCACACCAAGGCACACTCAAAATTAATTTATATTGTGCTCAGAGTAGAGTATTTACATAACCTGCCTAGGAAAGCTTCTCTATTTAAAAGGAAAAGGAGTCAGGAGTTTGTTAAACACCACTTCTTGCTTTATAACAAGGGAGAAGAGGCAAAGGCATAATATATAGAAGCCTACTTTTTGAAAAGATTACCCTCAAGTTTGAAAATGTGAACAGACCACCATGTCTTGCAGATAGGTTGCTCTAAGCTGAAGGAACTAACATACAAGTCAAAATACCCAACATCCTTTTTCTTCAACCCCCTAAGAGGGAAAACAGAACACTGTTAGAAGAACTAACACTGCTCGGACATCATCTGGTCCAGAAGTAGATTCATCTGCTCCTTCTTGTTCCATATCATCATCTTCCTCATCCGTTGTCCCTGACTCCTCACTTGAGGATGAATAATCTGTTACTTTATGTGGAGGTCGCACATCCTCTACCGCTCGCAATTCCTTTGCCAATGCAGTTAAATCCTGATGGGAGAGGGAGGAAAAAACTGATGTTGCAAGGAAGACTTTGCAAGACAAACCCACAGAATCAGTGCCCGATTTGCTCACTTGTTCATCGTTGAACATTGTTCATTTCCATAGCCCCATCAGTATTGTTTCTTTTGATTTACTCATTCTTGATAGTGAGTTACTAAAGCTCACCAAGAAAGTACCAATTAAAGCACCAAGAAAGTAAACCTAAGGAGGCCTTGCCATATTACAGAAAAATGTATACTCTAAATCCCAGCTATCCTGATTATGAATTCAGTTTAACCCATGATACCATATGAAGGACATATACAAGCACCTAGACCAACTCTCACCCAGTGGTTGACTGTCACAGTTCATTTCCATAAACTCTGCAGGTTAATAGCGATGACCACAAGAAATGCAGGCAGCAAGGTAGCAGAAAGATCCTAAGACTTACTGAGCCACCTAAGGCACAGTCAGAGAGCTGATCTCCTTAAAACCTTCTGATCCACAGACCCACACTAAGGAGTTCACCTGAGAAGTCAGGTTCATTAACACATACTCAGGCACACACAGGTGTCAGTATGAGACGTAAGCTGCTCTCCTGTCTGCTGTCTCCTGTCTGCTGCTTGGAGTGTGGGTAAACCAAACCTACAGTCAGTGCAGTCTGCTTTCAAATGTGTAGCAATGCTTTACTTAGTTGAATACAAATTCAGCCAATACTTCAGACATTGTACTGTCTGAAGTGAAGGATCAAGCTCTATGTTTCTCTAAGAAAGCAGCTTTAACTGGCAGATTTAGACGCTAGTGCAGTATCATAACGGCAAGAGCAAAAAAGTTTTAAGGAAAGTTGGAAACACTGTTATACCCCAGATGCAACTGGACTTCAAGCTGTAATTAAACTGTAACAGCACCCAGATAATGGAAATACCAGATATTTTTCACAGAAAATAGCACCAGTTTAAGGTCTTACCACTTCTCCCTGCACCATTCAGCCCAGCCAGCATTGGCACATTCAGGTCAAAAGCACCATCATTGGTCCAGCCCCAGGAAGGAAGCACAGGATTGAAAGAGAGAAAGGAAAAGATTAGGAAGGAAGAAGACTAGAGAGCAGAAATCAATTCCAGAAGCAGAGCAAATTCTAATGTTTCAAGTACTGTGACATGTAGAAGCAATGGCAGAGCCCGCAACATGCTGCTAGGCCTGCAAGACAGAAACTTCAACTCCAGCTGAATTTCACCTCCAATGGTATCATGAATGTAAGCTCACACTGTACATTCTGTGGGCCTACCTCAAAGAGAGGGGAGACAAGGGAAAATGGATGCAACTTACAGCAGGCTTGATAGGTCTGAAGACTTCCTTTTTCTCTTCAGGCTTTTTAGGTGCACTTTCATGACGCTGCGATGGAGAACCCTCTGATTTGGATGATGCTGCATGTGGCAAGGCCCCAGAAGGAACACAGAACAAAACAGATTAAGCAGGGAGCTAAAGTATATTTTCTTACTTCACTTTGTAGTGGGGAATAGAGATGAGAAAGTTATCAGGCTGGGCCTGACAGGAAGATCTGAGTTTCACTGGTTCACTACTACGTTGTCCCTGAAGGACTACACAAAAAGTCATCATAAGCTGTGATCTGTATAGGTGCAGCTGGCCTATGATTGAAGCCAAAGTAAGCTGTCACACAGTTGTAGATCAAAGAGAGTAACTGCAGTGCAGCCACAAGCTGGAGAACCTGCATCAGCATCCAACAAAGCCCAGTGTCCATAGCAGTCTGCACCCCATCAGCCACCACCAAGGTGACCAGCAACAAGCATCATGTGCCCCTGCACACGAGGAAGGGAGCTGTGAGAGCATGGAGACTGTGCTGTTTGCATACAAGAAAATGCAGCAGTGACTGAATGGGACTCAAAAAACAATGGAACATTTCCACAACGACTTCTGCACCTACCATCTTCCCCAGGTAAGGACATACTGTCAAGGGGGGGGGTACTGACAGCTAACCCAGCTTTGGTACTGCATGCGTAAAGGTCTTTCCCAATGAGGATTTTCAACCTTCACTATTGTTTCACAACTTCACAAATTTAGAAACACAGTGTTACAGAGGGTGAGGAAAGGACTTACATCTCATCCGGAACCGCTCTCCAGACCCACTCTGAGAGCCAGGGTGGGAGCCAGGCTGTGAGCCTGAGTTGCTTGAACCTGAAGAACTGCCACTGCCTGGCCTTGGTACGAGCTTCTCCACCCTTTCCCACAGCAGACGAGGCTCTATATTGCTGTATCATGGAAGGAAAGACACACATTTCAGTTTCAGATTCCCATTCCTAAACTCAAATATCTGTCTTCCCCAGTGTTTTGCTAATAATTTATCTGAAAGAACACTTAATGCTGAGAGTATCAGAGATGCTTCACAACCTAGGCAGTGGCTTCCTTTGAAATACTCATCCTTTTTTTAGGTTATGTATTTACTTTATTTATTTATTTAGCATCCTATTTATTTAGGATGAAAAGAAAAAAAGTCAAGGTGTGTGTAAGTTATTCTTTTTATTTGGAACTGGCTACCTGCCATTCTTACATATCTAATCAAAAGTGAATCTAAAGTTCTCTCAGACTGCCTGCAGCAGGTTTAAAATTGGCTCAGAAGTGCCCTGGCCAGCCAGGCATAAGCCAGAAAGACGTAACTTCCTGTCCCTCTCAGAATACCCTCACCCCTGTGAGCCACTGTCAGTGAGCCAGTTCCTGGGTGGCCTATACATGCTGATCTGCTGAGCTCTGGAGGAAGCCCCTTCCATCCCCTCTCTGACCTCAGATGCTGTGTCACAGCTCATGGACATTTCTTTCCTTCTTAAAGTCTGGTTCTGGCTGAGAGGCCAGAAAGTTTCTGAGGTCGTTTCACTTTAGATGTTACAAACACTTTTGCTGCCAGTAATCCCCAGAGTACACCCAAGGTGACCTGTTGCATCAAAAGGCAAGATGTTCATGAATGGCCACATTATTTCAGAAATATTAAGGGTATTTTGAAATCGTTGCTAAAGTTACAGGGCAAGCTACTTGAAGGAGGAGAGGAAAGAAGAAATTCTGCCAGTGTTTGTTGGCACACATGCAGCACCAAGGGAAATTAATATTAATCATTACTGAAAAGGAATCCAAATTCATCTTCCATTTACGTCCAGCACACAATGCCAGAAGTTCTCTGGAAATGCCTGGCTTCCCATGAGCCTTTTCCTTCCAACTCAAGAAAGGCATTGACATGTTGGCTTACAAACCTTGTGGAGTTTCTTTGACCTGCTTGGTTATTTTGCTGCCCACTGCCCTGCAGCGGAGAATCACGGCGGGACAAGACTGGTGATCGGGATGTTGTTCTCACAGGTACCTTGGGGAAAAAAAGGTTGTGTTAAATCCATGAAGAGGAAAGAGAGAAGAGGAAGATTAAACCTCTCCTGCTACAGAACATATTCTTAAGATTTTAACAACAATTCTAAGTCCAAACTATCATCAATGACCAAAAGCAATGTACAAACACCCACAAAACCAAGGATCTTAGCTGGACTGCTGTTCAGATTTGGAAGAGAACTCAAAAGTTTAGTTTTAACATTAAGCAGTATTCAATAGTTATCACACAAACACATAGACGCCCCACTACCCTCCAACTACTGAGACATTCTAAAAGAATATGGCACTCTGACTGAAGCAGGGAAGGCACAAAGCAATTTGCTGAAACAGCATGAGAATTAGGAGAATAAGCTCAGGGGAACCAAACAAATGCCTGGGAATGGATAAGCAGAAGGCAAAGACTGGGGGTGGGGGAGCAAGAATATACTCAGAAGAAGCAAATCCCAGTGGATGGGAGGGGAGTTGGGAGAAGGAGAGGAGGAGGAAATATATTGAATGTTTCCTTTTTGTTCAGCTCCATCTCAATTTCAAATACGTGTATGATTCATAGTTTGGGTTGCTAACAGATGAAGAGGAAAATTAACTCTGAGCAATAACCTCAGGGATATTTTAAATTCTTTCCTGAGTATGGTAATGATTTGTTAACTTTGCATAATAGATTGTGTCTGAAATAGCTGCATTCTATAAATAATTGCCAATTTTATACGAAGCTTCAATATTGTGCTTATGGTTGATTATCATTAACCCATTGACTAAACACCTAAGTTATGATCTGCCTTCCAAAATGCTGTTATCAATGCTGGCATAAGGGCACGGTCTTCCCAGTGCCTAGGGTATCACATCCTTAAGAAAATAATAATCAATAATAAAGAAAAATAGCACACATCTGTCTTTCTACTCCTTACCCTTGGAGGCACCTCGTCACTGTCTGATCTAGCCCAAGCCTTTTGGGTGGGATCGGGTACCTCCGACTTAGAGTCAGAACTCTGATTTAGCACTTCACTGCGTGAAGGTGGATATGGGTCCTGGGAACGAAGATGGTGATGAGCAAATTTGGGAGAAGGGTCACTGAAGGAATGGGATCGCGAGACAGGGGAAACATTGTTCTTGAGAGATGCCAGATGGGACCACTGTACCTTACAAGAAAACAAAACATAAAACATTCAATGCGCTCAGTATAACTGGCTTTCCAATTAACACAGAATAAAGGCAGGTGGGGCGGGCAGAGACAAATTGGTTATGGCATTAGGTAAGCATGGGGTGGAATCAATGCATTTAAAAGCAAGGCAAGCGCCCAAAGAATGTAACAGACTGAAAATACAGCACATACGCATTTTTGGTGAGGTACGCTCTCCACATACACACACACTGGTGCCCAGAAGAAAAGGGGACCTAATATCTGCACCCTGAGCCTGAGTCCAAAGGCCACTCAAGACAGAAGTTGCCTTCTATTCCTTGGTCTTCAGTGGGCTTTGGTCAGGTCTCATGGCAGCACTGGTGGGCTGGGAAATTTGAAGCACATATCCAATTGAAGAAATGTACAAAATTGAAGAATGCTGTAAAATGTGCAAACTGACAGACATTTATGTTACCTAATGTATTTAGGAACTAGATACAGTTCCAAACTTTTGGACAAAGACCATAATGCAAAAGCCTTTATTCTTTTACAGTGATTGAAATATATACAAAAAAACCCATAATATATATTGTATATAGTATACATATGTACAATGTATATTATACTTACACCATATATGTACCATATACTGTACATATATACATATTTATACGAAAACTAAGAACACATGTACACAAACATGTATTCAGTTACACAGAATAAGAAGGCACAACAGTGACTTCAGAATTAAAACCATATTGGGATTTCCACTGAAACCCATATCGACGCTTCAGCCTAACTCCCTCCATGTGCAAAAAAAAACTGTGTTTCAGAGTTAATTTCTGAAACTAAGGAGAAGAAAAGGTCATAACTGAGGAACACACTGTTTTCACACTTCATAATCAAGCAAAACTTTGCTTTCAATCCTGGTTTCAGTAGGCTGGTTGTATTTGTTTTTATGTGATTATTATTTCCTCAATTTTAATACACACAGCTGTTGAAGAGCCTGATTATCCTAATGCAAGTGGAAGACCCAGACTTTGAAAGTAACTGGCACAGAGAGCATGAAGATACAAGTCCAATATTTTGAAATAGTTATAGAGGTTTGAATAAAAGCCAGGAATTAATGAGTAAGAGATGAAGTTCTGTCCTGATTTCTCCCACTCTCCCGTCTGTTCAAATTCTCCTGTTGCCTAAAAGAGTTGCAATACCTAGTCACAATGAGGGATGGGCTTAGCTTGCACTATCATCAGCAGATTGAATTTGGAAGAAGAAAATTCTGCATGGAAACAGAGGAACTGAATGCAGAACTACACAGTTTAATTTAGCATATCCAGATCTCTCTGAATTTATGGGCTATATCTATGTTTTATACAAAGGTTACTTTACAAATTCCTGCTGTAATTCCTATTAAATGCAGATAACAAGATCTGGAGGTTTTTCATTAGAAAACAACAGAATGACAGCAGCCACACAGCTCAGTGCTTTCAACCTCTTTTTGGTTTTTCCAGGGGTGGTACAGAGCTCTATTTAGCAACTGTAGGCCTACTGACAACAAACCTGCTTTTCTTAGTCATGTTTTGTAAATCTCTCTGAAGCAGTGCTTATACTATTAAAACCCACTTGTTTAGTTAGCTTTTTCTGCAAGAACTGGAAAAACAAAGCAAGCTCAGTTCTTTCCCGAGCACCCTTTGTGGTAGTATTTCACTCAGATCAAATTCTGAATTGTAAAAGTGTACTGCAACTTTTGCCAGTGCTTAGCCCACCACTCCGCTGTTGCACAGATAATAATGGAATGCAACAGTTCTAAATCTAGCTGTAACATTATATAAAAATAACCACAAAAAGAAAAAAAACCCAAACTCAAACTAAAAAAAAAGAAACCAAAAAAAAAAAAACCAAAACCACCAAACCCACAAATCCATCAGTTTATCAATAAGCAAAAATAGACAAGGAGCAAATGTACTGAATAAGCTGCTTTGTGTAACAGTGCTACCCTTTACATAAGACTAAGTGCCAAGATCTGCAAAGCTGAAACGTGTTGGGACTTCTGCATTTCCTCCAGGCTCACCGAGATTTTCTTGGACACTTACCTGAGGCTCCACTGGCCTCTGCAAGGCAGGCTGAGCAGGTTCTGAGTTTCCATTAGAAAAGGACTCTGATCTTGAAGGCACTGGTGGCTCCAACACTTTGCCCATCTGTTTAGACTGTGCTTCAGGGGAGCCCTGATTAGTTTTTCTAAATCTTTCCTCCACCTAAACCAAAATAAATGGAGGTTAAGCCTTGAGTCAATAAAACCAATTAAAGTAGAAATATGAAGATGAGTACCACTTCTAGTTTACATAAAGAAACCAAATACATTTGGCAGGATTTTTTCCCTATCACTTTCACCATAACTGTGAAACAGCTAGTGAGCTACACCAAAATGGCAAGTATTTCAATAGAGAATAACAGGAAGAGTGGATACAGCACTCAGTAAGATATTAAGTGATATGATTAAAGACCATTATGGAGCTTCTTTCTGCCTAGACTAGTTATTATCCACTGGTATTTTCCTCACAGGATACATGAAAACAGAAACAACTTTTCAATATAAAAGTGTATTTCCCTTACTGTAGTTACCTGCCTCACTCAACCAACGGAATTTGATATCTGCTTCCTTGTGCTTATTTCTTTAGCAATGCAAGAATAGATAGAAAATGCTTCTCTACCCAGTAATACTGGAGGCTGTTCAGTTCTAGGTATGAAACTGTAGGGCTGGTCATCCTGCTCTTATCAGACAGTCCCAACACAACCTCATATGCTGCAGAGAGCAGCCCCAGCAGCTTGTTTTTTGTTCTCAAGGAGGTGTAGAATTGACTGTACATTAGAGTTAGTCAAGCAGAAGACTAAGTTGGAATGTGCTTAGTTCTCAATAGAACATCAAGGAGGTCCACATGCAGAAACGTTGCCATTTCCAAGACTGCAGTGTTGTGAACAAAGTGAGAAGTACGAACAGAAAGAGGTGAAGGAAGGCTCCAGGCAAAAGGAAATACCCTCCTCTTTCCCAAGATGGTCTGTTGCTGGAAGCAAGGCAGTGTTCACATTTCTGCCAGAGCAGCTGCCTCAGAGGAACATTAAACTCCCAGCATTTTATCACATCATCAAAGAAAAATCATACTAGCAGCTTGGGCTGACTTCATTTGATGAAATTCTGCTCACAATATTTGCCTTAACCCTTGTGGCTGAAGCACAAACCTAGTATTGGGGTGGTTCCCTAATCAATTTTCCTTGCAGTGATGGTTTGGAGGGACCCATTGTTCTTACAGCCATGTCAGAAGACAAGGGCAAGTTTTCAGAACTCCTCAGCTGGGCTGCTTCATAAACCCAACCCGCCTCTGCTTTACAAAATTTGAGGACAGTTAACAGTTTGCCTATGGGAACAAGCAGACAAACTTCTGCCAGGTCTACACAAACAACAGCATGTCTTGGGACAATAATGGAGGCACACATCTTCACTATGCAATCATTTTCACTACTGTGTTCAACTTCACAGAGCCACCCTTTCAAAAACAGGCCAGACTGCTTGTTATGAATAGAACAAGGAAAAGCCCCAAGTCTTTCTGTCTGAAGGAACAGGCTTTCACGGTGCTAGCTGTAGATGATAGGTTTCTTCCACAAAGCACAGAAACTGCATGAATCACATGTCCTGAAAACCAGGCAAGAAGTGGGAAGGAGACAGTGAGCACATGCCTGGATAAAAACAGGCCCTGTTCCAGTCATCTGACTATTCGGATTAGAAAATGGCATTAAGCCTCACACCTTGCTCTAAGCTCCTTGCTGTTTCCCAGAGCCAATCATGGAAGTCTTTCCTCTTCCTTATACCACTGTTGCTACTGCAATGGGGGGAAAAAAAGAATAGATACTATTGCTATGCATTTACCACAGTTTTTAAGAGGAATGTTACACCGCAGTCTCTGGGAAGATCTGACTATCAACACAGGATTTCTGCACCTTCACTTTACTCCTCCTAGCTAGAGCAATCACAAAAGAAAAAAACTATGACGAAAACCAGCTGTATCAGTAATTCTGCTGAAGGATGTAACACTTTGACTCTTTGGGTGCTTCTTTCCTTTTGAACTATGAAAAGAAAATGGGAGGCAAGGAGCAGATACATTTCTGTATCCCTTCAAAGGCAGCCTTCAGGAGCTGGAGAGGAGCATTGGACTGGCACTATGCTTTCACTCAGGTGGGCCATGAATGTGAAACAAGGACAGGAGGGCTGGCTCCATGCCTGCAAACCACATACCGAACAAGTCTGAACTTCTTCTGAGAGAGGGAGAGACGTACCAGATACTTCAACCACCAAGCAGGATGGATGAGATAGCATAAACATGGTTTATAAAGAAACTGGACAACAGTATCTACAAGAAAATGAGTTTGTGCTCACCAAGCCCAAACAGCAATACTTCAAAGGCAATAAAGTGGTACTGGACAAAGGTGGACTAAAAGCTATTTTATCATGTTCAACAGTCCCAAGGATATTTTTTGTTCTTGTTCCAAAATGTATTTACCTAGTTCCCACATGCTAGTGATGAATGCCATTAACAGCTTTGACCAGTATTGCCCAGTCTGGTGGTTTGTGGGCACTGTGGTGCTCAAGGGAAACATAAGAATAAGACTGCTGAAAGAGAGCCAAGGGTGCATCAAAGAGGCAATTACTTGCTTAGCAAAGTTAACCATTGACCAATGAAAACAGGAGACCGCTCACTGAAACAAACAGCACTCTGATGATCTCAGATCTACTTGTTAGTGCCCAAAGTCCAAGAAGCCAACACCACTGACTTTCATAAGAGCAAGGTGTGATCTCAGATGAGAGTACTTCACATTTCAAAATTAAACTGATGAAATTCAGGTTTATGTTCATGAGAAGAAAATTTCCAAGAGCATAAGCTGAAGTACCAAATGTGTAAACAGGCACTACTATGTGCAAGCATCCCTCATAGGTTCATGCTTTCCAACTGCTTCCTAGTTTCCAACTGCCAGTACTTGCCAGAGACGCAGACTGCCAACTGCACCAATGCTTCCTATGAAAACATGCCTGATGAAGTGCAGATGAAATTAAATTCCTGATGTGACACTTCCAAAACCAGGTTCCCTCAGACTGCAGCCTTCCAGAATTTCTTTCCACCCTCCAAACTCTGAACTCCAATGATCACAGTACTCAGAAGTAGCCCTCAGCTTTAGAAACCAGTGGCCTACATTTTAAAATACCCTGCCTTTTATGAGTGATGCTTTGGCCTGCAACTGTACTACAGCAGAACTGCAGTCGCAATGATGGCAACAGGCAGGGGCAGAGGAGCAGGCAGCAGATCCCTGCCCACAAACAGGACTTACCTCACGCGCTCTTTCAGCAGGCTCATAGTGGGATTTTGGCTCAGGGGTATGATAGCTTTGTTTATTTCTTTCTTGCTGCTGCTGCTGCTGCTGCTGCTGCTGTTGCTGCTGTTGTTGCTGCTGCTGCTGCTGCCGCCTGTGATCATGCTGCAGCGACAGGAGGTAGGCTTGCTCCTGCTGCAGCTGGCGCTGGAGTCGCTCCGCCTGTCGATGTTCCTCCATCTCTCGCCATCTGTATTCCTTTGAAAAAACATGTAATTCAAGACATGACATTGACCATACAGTGGACATGTCCCTATCCATCCCAGTAAAAATGCACCTTTCTGGTTGTTGTTGCCTTTTTTCTTGTTTTCTTTTTTTGTTTATATCATCATTAAAGTACACCCAAGAGCTAAGTTAGACCAATATGGCAAGTGTCTCATGTTGGGAAAGTTGAGTGTGTACTGCTAAGCTTGACATGATTGGAGAGTTATGCCAAAACTGATATTTACTAAAGTGAAAAAAAAAAAAAAAAAAAAAAACCAACAAGTTATTTATATTAAATCCAGTGTAAAGTTCATAAAACAATGATTTAGACCAACACTAGGCCATTGTATCCTGGGGTAGATTTACATATCATGTGTGCTTTTGATCTGCAACATAAGCACTCTAGTTCTTCACTGAATGCCAAGGTCTGTTCAGAAACTTGACCACCACACCAGAGCTGTTCTACTTTAACATAAAGCCTCCTCTTACAGCCCAGAAAGCAGTGTGACCATACAGCACTTCTCATATGTGCCTGTCAGCCCACAACGCTAGCATAAATGGCCTTTTAATCAAGCTCCTTTGTTGTCATACTGTCAGTGCAGCTGTGCCCGACTGAGGGAAGCCTAGGACTGGCTGGATAAATGGATCCTATAGCTACTGAACAAAACAGATACGGTGCTTTACCAGTAACATGGCCTGCTCCTGGAGCAGCTGCTGCTGTAGAATTTCCAAGTGCCGCTGCTCCTCTTCTAGCTGTCGCCTGATATACTCCTGTCACATAGAAATTACCCAGCAATAAATTTATTCAAAAGGAATGCATCAGAACCCCCTGGGTGGAACACCACACGCTACTTCCCCAGTTCAGCTTTAACAAGAAACACACTTCAGGATGGATTAGTGCCTGCAGAACAATTTAGGAAGCCCTGCCTCCTGAGCGTCGGCTTTCGGCCCCTTCTGTTCTGAAATTTGCACTCCTGCAAATGTTGTCAGCATGGGCCAGAGCTCCTTTCCATATTTTGGAAGTGGTTTCAAGAAGCAGCAAAATGCACTTGAAGGTTTTGGAAAGTTAAAACACAGCGAGTCTTGACTCAACACAGCCAATACGAAGTCACATGCAAGTTGTATTAAACATTAGTTTGTTGCACTGGTGCGATGAACTGTTAGCAACAGCTAGAGCCAGGCATAGTGTAGGCAGACTTGGAACAAGCTCCCTGAGAGGGGCTCTGCCAAGTGCAGTTGGTACCTGCCCTGCCATCTCCCCTGCTGCCCTCACCAGAAGCTTGTCCTGAGCAGACACTGCCAGCCTTGCTGAATTATGCGATGGTTATGATACAAACAAACATCCACCAAGAAACAGATATTAGACCAAACTTGAGATCTAGCCATCTCTTCACCTGCAGCCTCAACAGGTCGAGAGGTTTACCCACTGCTTTGCCTGACCCCCTGAAGAACTCAAACTCTGAAGCACCAAACCCAAGCTGATAACATCCTATCATGCAATTAATGGAAGTATGTAACATGTGCATGCGCACACACACAAGCACACACACGCACACACACATTTACAGTGTATGCATAAAGAAATTAATGGATCAGTGATACAGTGATGGGAGCTATAGAAAGTCTTGTGACAGACTGATGAGATACACTATACTGTTGTTACGCACATTGGCTGTGCCATAGTTTGTGTTAACAAAAATTCTAAGAGGAGGCATGTCTTTTCTTCTGAAAAATAAACAGATTTGAAAATCCAGAGTGGTTCAGCTTGGCCACATCAATTAACCATTTGTCATTATTGGCACTGTGCGTAATTAGCATTTCAACAGTTTAAAAAGCAGCTGGGGGAATACCCGGTGTTTGCCCAAAAGCAAATTGCTGTGCTGTAATTAGAGATTTTCCATACATTTATTCCCATTGGTTAGTCTTCTTTCCTTTTGACTCCAACTTTTTTTTTTAATATATACAAAAGCAATAAAACTCCCCAGTAACACAACCCCCAATGACCAAAAATACAGGTACTTTATGCCAGAATAAAATTAAGGTGTATCAGGCCAAAACTAGCATTCCTGAAGTTAATAGGAAATTTGCAAGTAGTTTTGGCCCTTTATTTGGCATCAGCATTTTGCGGTACATGCACAATAATTATTACTCTGATTATCACCCTGATTCAAGTTTTTGAAGGATTTTAAAACATGCAGATTTCATGCATAAATATAGTAACTGAATTTCACAGTGTAAAAGGTTTCTCACCTGTACTCTCTATGTATTAAAGACACAACTTAAAGATATACTGACACAACTTAAAGACATATTTGCTGCCTGAACTGGCATACATTATAAGAGCTGATTTTAAATGGAGCAAGAGAGGGAGATTGCATATTTAAGTTTTAGGAAGGAAAACCCTTGGCAGCTCAAAGCTTCCACCTCAGATTCAGAATATTCAGAAGTTTATGACGAGCCTCTGACCAATGCTGGGTGCCAGAAACTGACACGCAACAGAGCTGCCATTCTCTGGGAGGCCTTCTAAACAGGGGCATGTATGCGAGAAGCACTGATCCAGCAAGACAAGCCTAGAAACAATTTTCAGCCCCAGTAATGATTTCACCAATTCTGATGGTTTTAGCCAAGCCCAGGGGCACAAGCTGAATTCAGAATGAGTACTGCAACAAGACCTCTTTTTTTGAGGGAATATTGAGGCTGCCAGAATTTTCCATAAAGCAATATGATCTATGTTAGTGCGTCAGCTGTCAGAGACAACAAAGATGACAGGGTCAGCATTAGGTTGCCCAAGCTGATCTAGGCTTACTAGTTTTTTAAAAAATCAAATTAGAATTTAGAAGAAACAAACCTATTACACATATATCTGTATCATGGACTCACCTGCTCCCTTTCTACTCTCCTCTTTTCCTCCTCTGCTCTTCTTCTCTCTTCCTCTTCCTTACGCCTCCTCTCCATTTCTTCCAGACGTCTTTTTTCCTCCTGTTCCCTACGCCTTTGCTCACGCTCTTGTTGCCTTCGAGCTTCCCGTTCTCTTCTTTGTTGCTACAAAGGGGAAAAGAAACCACAAAGTTTTACTTTTGTTGTTATCAAAGAAAGAGGTGGGGTTGTTTTCTACTGCAAAGAGAGGGATTTACCAGGACTGGCAAGCTCTGCAACTGAGTGACAGAACAGTACATGCAAGTGTTCCACCAGGAAACTAACTCATACCCTGCACACAACTGTCCCTAAAAGCAGCCTCACTTATTCTTTCTGCTTTCTTCATGCACACACACAAAGTCACGTACCATATTCCTGACAACCAAGGTGTGGAAGTTCACTGCTGCTCTTCAAGAGAGGCTCATACTGAAATCTCAACCTTTAATCAACAGTTGAACTCAAATCTTAATCAGAGTGACAATTTTCTTGACTTCAACACATTATCTAAATGTTGCTAAAAGGGAATCATCAGTCCCACTAAATCAGCTAAAACTCAAATGACAACTGAACTTTTGATAAGCAGCTTCTCTCTTAACACAATCCACGGTCTGCTAAGAATTTAATGGTGTTGGCTCAACAACCAAGCTCAATTTAACACACTGCCCGAAACTTTGACTAAGAGAAGACAAAGGCTGACCAGCAGCACCTCAGGCCCTCCCCAAACATCAAAAGCACCTATATGTAAAAGAGGAAAAACAGCTGAGGTAGGTTTTACACTCACACAGATAAGCTTCTATACATGACCCAAATACAAACTGGTGCTGGTAAGTCTGCTCAAGTCTGCAAAGAAACTGGAGAACAGCTCTAGAAACCATTAGCCTACTCATTTATGTCTATACAGCACCACAAATGACTTCAGAGGAGACATTTTAAATGCCCGTACAGTCGTGATCAACTCTTCCTGCACTTCTACAGAAACATCCAGTTACTCCACCTACCTTGAAATTCCAGGCAGCCTCCCACAACTGCCTAAGTGTCAAAAGACCCAGCTGTCTCCCGTTCAACCATCTACTGGGAGTATTTACTTCCATGATAGATTTCTATAATATGCTAAAACTTCATAGACAATATTTAAACAAAAAGAAGCACACCCAAATTTAATCATAAGAAAATGCAATCTTACATTAGTTATTCCTTTTCCCATTCAGATTAAGGTTAATATTACCATCAATTTCTGTTGAAGAAAAACTGCCCCAGATTTGTCAGTTTTAAGGCACTCCAAGTAGACTTGCAAGAGCACTCAAACTAAGCTTTTATTTGGGCTCATAAATCCAGTTACTAGTGTCCACTTCATAGTTGTGCTCAGCTGAACAAGCAAAGGCCAATCTACACTCCCTGTGTTACTTCACAGAGTAAGTTTTCTGTGCTCGGCACATGACCCTGCATGCCTATGAAGTAACTGAAAGCTCAACAGCCTTCCATCTTCGGAATCAATATTGACACGACAGTGGAAATGAAACACTGGGGGGGGGCGGGGAGTGTAATAAAGATGGTTAAGAATTAGTAGTACTTAAATAAAACAGGCTGCTTCCCGATTCTGTTTAACTAGCTGCACCACATTTTCTGTATCTTCTCAGAAACACAGCTCCCTTGCTCTTGTGCCTTCTCTCCCAACCAAATCCATCTATCAGCCTTTTCTCTCTTGCTTAAACAAGCTCTCTTCAATGAATGTAGATACAAAAATAGTAAAAGTGCTGCAAGGCAGCTACGGCACGCAGTGCATCTCATGGGTTTCACTCCTTCATTTCTAAAGCACCATAAAAGGATTAAGTAGGCACTTTTATTTCTGAATATACACATCTATGTCAAACAATTTCTATATTTAAGTCAATATATTCAGGTGCTTCTTAGCTAATGAAGTCTGACAGGCTCTTTGTTTAAGAAAACTAAGATATGAAGTACAGTACTTCTGTTGCCTTGAGGATGCAAGAGACAGCACACTGCTGACTGGTTAATATGAACATTTATCAACTCTAACACTTCTTAAACATATGAAGCCTGTCTGTTTAACAATATTGTGATGACATTGTTAAGTGGCTATATTGCAGAGCTTGGGATGGCATCATTCTCACTATGAGGCAGATGGGCAGAGTTTAGGTCTTTTGGATGAAACAAGTTCATTGCTTTTTGAATCAACACAGAAGTATTTATTAATAATTATAAATAACTGAACTTAATATGAGAACAGAAAGTTACAAATTGACCATGAGAGCCAATTTCCCATGGCATCATGAAATAAACAAAATCAGTTGTTAAAAGATAAGATTTTTAAGCAAACCCTGAGCCAGACTGCCAGCTCAGCACCAACAGTAAATACTTATCACCCAACAAAAGAAACTACAAAAAAAGGATTCTCTGCCACCAGTGTGCATTTAAGTGAAATCTCCAAAGCACAGATGTGCTATTGTCTATGCGTCAAAGTACACAGAGAGATGGGGTTTCTCGGCACTGCTTCCGCCTTCCTGTCAGACACCACCTTAGCCCCTCACCAAGTGGGCCAGGAAGGGAGGCACTTGCATTACAGAAGCCTGCACATACACCCCATACAACCCACTTATCCCAGCCCCAGCTGTAACAGACAGGTTTTGCTTCCTCTGCGCATGGTCTTTGAAACCTAAGCGTTGAACTCCTGGCTGCTAACAAAGTAGAATTTACCTTCAATAGGGCCATGGAAAGGAAACCTATAGCGACAAGCATCTCTTGGGTCCTTGTCTACACCTTGTCAAAGCAATGGCAAAACTGGTAGGTGGCAAGCTGACGTTGACCCAAGCTGGCTTTAGAAGCAGCCCTTTAGCTGACTTCCTACCATTCTTCTGTCGGCACAAGGTTGCCTTCCTGACTGCTCTAGCAAGTCTTCCACAAGGACACACCAAAGCCCTAGTCACCATGCTCCTTAGGCTTGCCCAAAGGAGGAGAGCAGGACAGGGAAAACCATTAGTTAAAATGGACATCAGTTCTGTTTGTAAAACTTGGGCTTCTGCATTTAATAAGCATGATTGTTAGGTACTATAATTTTTATCATACACAATAAAAAGGGCCTGATATAAACCACTGGTGACCAATAGACAGCAGGTATGGATCTGGATTCACTGAAATGATGGATGCATATCCACATCTTCTTTTGTTGGATCTGTTATTACCAATTTTCTTTTACATGTCAGAGGAAAAGCTTATTTTCAAGGAGCTGTTAACCAGAAGGTGAGGGCAGGAACTCTTCAAAGAAATTTCAGAGCTGCCAAACCAGAGTTCTGACAGAGCCCAAACTGCCTCAAACTGCTGAATTTCACAAAATTGGCATTTACTATGCCAACAACCAAAAACCCATACAGAAAGAACAGTGTCAATACACTAGCTCTTTGTCTTGTTTTAGGGTGCATTAATGACGATCTCATAATGGAATCCAACACCTCCACTTGGAAGACCATGCAGTAGAGCATGATTTACCAGGAGGGGGCAATGCAACTACACATGCAGTTGGTATATACCAACAAATTCAGGACCTTGTTCATACAGTGAAATGCTGAAGATAAAAACAGATCCTCTCTCTAATTTTGTATTAATAAAATTTTATTACTCTGTTTTATATCCAGATGAAGGCTGATAAACAGATATATTAATTATTTTTTTCACAAAGAATTAGGTAACCTGGTATCAGCTTGTGAAGAGGATTGGAAAGATTAGTAAAGAGACTTCTGCTTTGCCAACACTAGAGATAAACCAGAAGCAGAACATCTTACTCAGTACCAATCCAAACTGCAAGCAATTCAAATGAAGTACATATGAATAATCTCCTCTTCTGTAAAAGAAACAAAGCCGTGGTAAAAAGTCACCTGTGGGTACACCTACATTACCACCTTGGTTCAGATCAGGACTGCTCTTTTGAAGTGACTCATCCAATCACCTCCACTTACCCAGTTTTGTTTCATATTCTGAAGATGTCTTGGTGTGCCAACCACTCCTTTTGGATGAAATTAAAAAGGCAGATGCACTCCAACCACAAGCAGGCACGTAGTCTAGACCTCAGCTAGTCCAAAGGAACTCTTCCTGTCTTTAAACATGTGGAGTGAAGTCCTTAGGTCCTCAGCACTTTAATTACTGTGCTCCACGAATCTGCTTCTACAGGAATGTACAACTTGCCAACGGAGCTATAACCTACCACTTCAAAAACATCCATCTTGGGTTCTCATAGCCAGGGAGACACACCATTTAATGAAGTTATCCCAAACTGTGGAGATCCACACAGAATGGGATTCCACCACAGCTCATTCTGAATTTCTCCCTAACCAGGTTCAGGTTTGCAAAGTAAAAATTCAAATGCCTTTCAATACCCATCACACTGAGAACTGGTGTCTTCATGTTGCTGAACAGAAACATAGACACATCTTAGAACAGCCAGATTTCTTAACCTAAATGCTTATATGCCATATGGATGATATTTATGCAACTAGTCTTTGTATGATTTTTTAAAGGGGGGGGGGGGGGGGGGGGGGGGTGTAAAAGGGGGGCGGCCGGACGGCTCCGCGTCCGCGCAGCGCTGCGCGCTGCCAGGTGCCCCCCGGCAGACACC
>NDXB01014817.1:179509-231843 GCA_002631895.1 Agapornis roseicollis
GGGGGGGGGGGGGGGGGGGGGGAGGCGGGATGTCAAAGGGAGGATAAATAATCCCCTTCCTGAAACATTTCAGATCATTTTCTATATTTTGACCATGTATCGTTTCCACCTCCTCAGTAATACCCAAATTCTAAGATTCCTATAACAATGAGTTTTAGAAGTCACCTGTATGACTTTTAAAAAATAATCTTTTCTCTAATACTGCTGAGAACTACAGATTTTGGCAGATGTCCTAAGCACTGTTCCTGTTGCAGTCTTGGTCAAAACTGTCTAGGCTCTGCGCCAGCATTGTAAGAACGAGCCCTCAATTTTAATTTAGGAAGTGGTGGGGGAGGTGGGGAAGAAGGGAGGGAAGCATAAGCACCTTGTCCAGGGAGATTATCTAATGCATAAAATTCTTCCCCAAGAACGTTAAACAGGTATATCCAAACATACACTTAACACAAGGAAACATTACAAGAAAGCAAGGCTTGGTAAAAATACCAACAAAGTGATGGAAACCCAAAAATTCAGTGTATGACACCGATCTTAACTCACATTACCAAGCTCTCCATTGTTTACTGGCTTCATCAAAATGGGGGGGGAGAGGTGGGGGGTGAGCTAAGGACAAAGTGACAACATTTCAATATTTTGGCCTTCAACTGTGTCCCAACACTGATGTTTATCTAAATATGTGCCTACCACCCTTCCCCCACATTAAAGAGCTCATTTTGGCTCTTTTGTTAAAAATCACTTGGGATCATACATTTTTTCCAACACAAGATCCAGTGAATTAAGTAGGGCTTTCTGAAAGCTAAATGCAAGCCTTTATTTAATTCACTTTAAAAACAATAAGTCTGCCCCACCACCTGCAAAAGGAAAACTTTATAGCTCATCATTCATATTTACGTCTCCAAGGGAACTGGGCTGAGGTTACAAACCCAATAAAAGGTGAAAGCTTTTCTCTTACAAACTTCACATGGTTCACTGTGCAATCTTATTCAGTAATGCATCAACCTACATCACATGCCGTCTTGTGGTTGTGGAAGTTTTGTTTAGTATTTTTGAAAGCAGGACTATTTAAACATAACTTTCAGGTAATTGACTTTTCTTTTTAATTGTTCATTAAATTATGATTTCTGCAACATCCCCAAGAAGTTCAACCCTGTGCAGCAGAAGGCACTGCCAGCAGCTGCACCTCCTTTATTTTAAAAAGAAATTCCAGATTTTGAAGTCAAATGATGTAGATAATTTAACTGTAATCCCCCTCCTCACCAAAAAAGTACTGCCGGCAGAATCTCACAGATTAAAGGGGCATTTAAAAATACTAAGAAAAAAATTCACAGGCTAAGGAGTATGTCAACTTTTGCCCACTTTTGACAATATCAATGTTTCATTTTCTTATTTTCCTAGCCTCTTTTTATTACATGCTCTCTCTCATCCCTCTCCCCCCACCCCTCCCATCATTACATAGAGTCTAAAAACAGTTGGAAGCACTATGATGTTTATCTAGGCAATCTCAGAAGTGTGGGGAAGAAACAGAAGAGAAATGGAGTTATATGCCTCCCCCTTATTGCTCCTCCTGGCTTCACGTGTGGCTGCTACCAGCACCTCCTTACAGCAGCACTAAACCTCCTTGCACATTGAAAAAGAGGTATAAGGAGCATGATGTGAGCTGGAAAGCTATTTGGAACTTTGTATCATTTGTTAGGTAAACACGTCATGGGATGCAAATTAACATTTGGTCCTGGCTGCCTCCTCACTAAACATTACCAGGATTTGGGAAACTAGACTGGGTGTAGCTTTTCCATCATTGCTAAGTGAAGAGCTGAAAGACAGACTCAAGCAAGAGGTCATTTAGGGACAACTGGAATGTGACCCTATACTTCCTGAGAAGCTAGAGGACTGGTTTCACTTCAGCTCTGTGTCATACTCAGCTCTGGCCTGAAGAACTGTTTTCAAATCCTCCTACCTCTGAAGCTCACACTGCATATTCCATCCACATATATATAAACACACATGACATCTAAAGAGGTGAAAAGTATGACAGAACAATATGGGACATGCAGATTCATTTTCTTTTATCATCCAGCAGTGTATGCAAATTGCATACTTATTATATCACAGAAGTAGCATTTACATATTTGTAATTTTATATATACAATATTTAGAAATCTAGGTGGCTTTTATAGCCATCATGCTACTATGCATGAGAGAATAATAAATTAAAAATTAGGCTTCTACCTACCCGTGAATGAGTGCCAAACACAGGTGTTGGAGAAATCTTTAAAAGGAAATTTAAGCATGTCATGGGCCCCTAAAAAAGTAATCTTGAGAAAAATCCACCTGGGAATAATTAATGTCTCCCCTTCTCTACAGCTACCTGAAGTCTAGACATATTGCCTCTTCTCTGGAACAGAGACCAAGACAGTGCCTCCCTCCAGATACCTTCAAACAACTCAACTCTGGCTCCTGTTGCCTCCATAGGAGCTGCTGGATACTCAAATTCTCTGGAAGGTGGTTTTTACTCAAGTAGCCAGACATGGATTTAAGTGTTTTGCTCTACATTTGCCACTGGATTTGCAAATGTTGCTTCTTTTCCCAAGATGTGCTGTGGCTACAGGGAACTCTTTACAAATGGGCATGGGAATAGAAAACATAAGTGGAAGCAGGGCTTCTGAACACCAGCCTCCTATCTCTACCTCTTCCAGCCGTCTCCTTTGCTCCTTCTGCTGCTCAATGCGCTTCTGCCTCTCTGCCAACAGCTGCCTCTTGTACTCCTCCTGTTCGCGGAGCTGCTGCTCCTGCAGCAGCTGCTGTCTCCGAAGGGCCTCGGATCGTTCCTTGTTTTCCTGCTGCAGTCTCAGGAAATCACGTCGGAGGGTTGATTCTCCAGGCACATTGACAATGGAACTGCAACAAGAGGAAGTTAAAGGCTCCTGTACAATAAAGCCTGATGGGCCATTAAATGCCTTTTTCAAAGGCAGGGGCACATTAATAAAATATAGCATGATGTTAAATTTTAATCTCGCTTCTTTTGGAGCAAAGACACTGGATGCATGTCAAATACACGCTCACAGTGGAAGGCGTGAAATGAGGCCAAGCAAAATAAGGACCAATTCTGTCACTGTGGAGCCCCTGACCAATCATATTTGCCATAAATCTCCCTCCATCCAGAGCTCGCTGGCTCTAAGCCATGTAAGTGGGAGCTTTAAAACCTTTAGCATCACAGAATAGGTATTCAAACCCTTCGGGTGGTTTGTGTGGCTTATGTATGCATTTAATAAGAGACAGAAATTTAGCATGCTCCTGATTTATAGTCACAGACCTTTAGACTTACTTGGCATGTCTGCCCAGAGCCCTCCCAAAAGCAGTTATTACCTTGGCTCTCCTTCTTGTTCAGGCACTTCCTCCTCTTCTTCCTCACTTCCACTATATTCATACTCTGTCTCATCTACCGAAAAAGAAACAAAGGCCTAGATAGTGCTTATCTTTAGTAGGACAGCAGGGAGTTGCAGTAGTGCCTTAGCAAACCAGTTCCCATCCTCTTCAATGAGGAGATCTACTGCAGACCCTAGGACTTACTCTACATATACAAGCCCATCCTCCCACACTTGTAGAGCAGCATAGTGCTTTGTGACAGACTTTCAGCAAATTCCCTGAATGACACGAGGTTGTATATGTAAGACAAGACACCTGGAGAACCTCAGCACCACCTGAATAAAGAGAACAGGCTGAACATTTGCTTCATAGCTCTTGTGATGGGTTATTTCCTGTGAGTCTGATTTATGGCACCATTTCAGGAATGAACCTACCACAGATCAAAAAGGGAAAGGCCATATATGCCAATATCCTCCTAAATACTGCTTAAAGCTCATATGGAAGAGGCCCAGAAGAGAGTAAATTTAACTTATCTGAAAATAAGACATTTGAATTGATCGTCCTCTGTAGAGGACAGAACAAAAACTAGAAGTTTGCTGATAGTCAAAACATGAATGAAAAAAGGACCTTTCAAGGGTTTGGGTTATTTGGTGCTTTTCTAGAGGTGGTAATTTAGAATGCAAAGTAGAACAAAACCATGTATTTTTAACACACACAATACTTGATTTCTAGAAGCTGCATACCTTTCTCTCCTCTCTTCTTCCTGGTTCTGTCTATATGGTCCTTAAGCTGGATTCGGACTTGCCTTTCATTTGGTTGGTCACGTATAAATGGGTGCTTCAAGAGTTGTTCTGTAGAAGGTCGCTGCATGTAATTCTTCACTAGACAGCCTTCTATAAAGCTGAAAAACTTTTTAGACCTGAGAATGCAGGAAAGAAAATGAAACAAAGCAAAGCAAGGTCAGAGGTAAAACTCAGCTCATTTTTTTCTGTTCTTTCTCAAAGTCTAACTCCTTTCCTTAAAAAGCGTTGTGTTCCAGAGGATGGTACAAGTGCTGTCCGCAAGTGTGCCTCCAAACAGAGCTGAGTGTGCTCCAGCTGAGCACTGGGCTGGAGGGACATAGGGTGATGCCAACATACCTGCAGTACTTCGGCACAGCCTCACAGTGATGTGCCTTCTTTCACAGGCATAATTGCCCTGAAAGGCAGGATCTATTAGCAAAGGCAAATCATGTAAACCCAGCTCTGCTGGGTAGCATCCAGCTTGCTCGGAGCACAGGCAAGGCAACTCTGGTGTGTCTCCACCTGCCCAAGCTATCTAAGGGCACATCTGCTTCAGAGCAGCCATACCGAAAGCCGCAAGAACTGCGTTGAACATTTCCCCTGCCCTGCTTTTGTACACACTTGGGCTCACTGAGATAGGACTACAAGCATTTATTTTATTTTTTATCCAAAGAGACATGCATAAAATCATCATAGAACAACAAGCAGGTGTTGAACAGTGTTGTCTGTTCAACACAGGCACTTGGGGAAAAATTCTCACTGACACAATTTAAGGGCATTGTTCTGGGTTCAGCAGTAGCAGTCAATTTTTCTCCTTAGCAGCTGGTGCAGCACTGTGTTTTTGACTTTCAGCCTGGGAACAGAGCTGATAACACCGATGTTTTTAGTTGTTGCTAAGTAATGCTTATTCTGACCAAGGACTTTTTTGAGTCTCATGCTCTGCCAGGGAGGAGGGGAGGCTGGGAGGAAGCAGAGACAGGACACCTGACCCGAGCTAGCCAGAGGTATTCCATATCACAGTACATCCTGCCTGGGGAGGTAACTGACAGTTACATGGAAGGGCACATGCTTTCTAGTCAGGCTCATTTTTGGCAGGTAGTATTGTACTCTCTTCCCTTGTTGTTATTACTGGTGGTAGCAGCAGTGATTTATGTTATACCTTAGTTACTGGACTGTTCTTATCTCAACCTGTGGGAGTTACACTCTTTAGATTCTCCTCCCCATCCCTCTGGGAGCGGAGAAATTAAAAAGAGGGGGGGAGGGAGCAGAAACTGGGTTTAAATCATGACAGGCATGAACTGACCTGAACTACACGTCATATAAAGTGACAGGGCATGGGAATTAGCCAAGATGAAGTACCACCTTCTTAAATTTGCACTTCATCTGAGCGCTTGAAAGAAGACTTCCTGATAGAAGTCACCAAGCAAGTCACCTCACAAAATGCCAATAATGGAAATACTCAAACCCACATTTTTCATCATTGGGCCTATTTTCTCATAACCTGCCATAGTTGAGTCAGTGCAGCACTGGCTTTGGCCAGAGTCACTTTTTTGATTGCTAGGTGCTCCCACACTGCTCCTGTGCTTAGGCAGCAAACACTTCCACTACCATGGTTAAATGTAAAAATGAGAATTTCCATCCATCATTTCACCTTCCTACTGGAATCTAAGAGGCTGGATTCAAGGTAACTTTGTTGTTTGTTTTGTTTTCTTTTATTCCTCACACTTTCAGTGTTATTATTCTAAACATAAAGGTTAATGAAAGGCTTATGCAAATACTGTATATGCAACTCTATTACTTTAACATATGCAGAAAGCAAGTATGAGAGAGGGAGAGGGATGCCTTGACAGTACAAGTGCATAAATAAGTCAATCTGAGCAAAGACCAAGCCCAGCAAGCAAGCCAAGTTTATATTATTTCTACATTGAATAGGCAGTCAAATCACTTCATTATTTTGACAGGATCACCCTGTGATCACATTCAATCTATATGCAACCTCTTTCTAGGGAGTATTTCTGTTTCATATGTGCCAGTGTAACCAGTAACTGGGAGGAAATCCTCCGATACTAATGGATTTTTCTCAGCTGGCAAGAAGCACACATTCAATTCCACTAGTTTACAATAATTATAGTAAAAGCCTTCATTAGTTTTAATAGCTCCTTTCAACTTAGCAACTAGAACACTATAGTACTGTTCTGTTTCTGTGTTACAATACATCTGAGAAAACATAATGCATATTAAGAGTGCTGCGGGAGTTTATCTTTAAAATATGGATCCATTGTCACTTTAATACAGATGCTGCTTTGTCAAGAAAAAAAGCTTGGTTTTTATTTTCACACAATTCTAGACAAAATTTCTCTGGGACAAACAGAACTAAATAAACAATGTATGCTTTTTATACCATGATTTGATTCAGCAGCACAGAAGATAACAAAGTGATTTTTGATAATTTAAATTGTTTTACGGTTCTCTAAGTGGGAACAAAACAGCGTGCAATGAGACACAGAACACATCATGCTACAAAAAGGGCCACAAACAAGATATAAAATAACACATACCATTTCTTGGATTTTAACCGCGGCGGAGGGTTCCTGGGTATGAGAAAGAGTGCCCTCATGGGATGCATGTCACAAAGAGCTGAAGGAAAGAAAACAAAACCAAACAGAATATACAGATGTTGGCTCAGTTACTCTTTCAAAACTATGGCTTTAGCTTCCACAATCATTCCCACTATCCTGACCACACATGCAGCAGACACAGAGAGCAACACAGCTAAATGGAATTAGCCTGAAATGACAATTCCACAGCAAAATGTGCCAAGGGTGGCCTTAAAAAGAGAAAGAGATTGAGGCATGGATTAACCTTCAAAATCAACTATGATGGGAGCATCTGTGCATGGCCATCCTCCAGCCCCAAGTCATCTAACTTACGTTCCGGTCAATAAAACACTGGGAGATGATGATGGCAGAAGGAAAGAATGCCACAGTTACTGTTTCATGCAAGCTTCCCTTCTCTCCCATTATGGATGCTGCCTCATTTTTACTATCCAGACTTGGAGATTTTCTTCACTCTGAGGCCTGACAGTTTTGAAGCATGGGAGGGTTTATATCAGAAAAAAGGATTCCCCACAGAATTGAAATGTAAACCCATTCCTTTTGTCAAAATAAGTCACATTTGTTTCAGCAGACACTTAGTGGGAGTCTGGGTTCTCTGCCTTAAGGATTGTTCTGCTCCACAGCAAAGCACCATGACAGAGCCAACACAGGCAAACAAGAGAGCAGGGAGAGGCTGCCCAAGAAAAGGCGCTAGAAGCAAATCCTCTGGCTTTTACCATCTTCCTGTGCTTGACGTCTTTCAGCACCAGTCTCAGCCTGAACAATCACTGGAGGAAGAGGTAATGTCTTTCACACAACAGAAATGCAGGAGAAACAGACTGCTGTGAAGAGGATTCTGGATTCAGAAATAAGGGGTCACAACCTTGGCAGAGAAGTCCCTTGGATGCCTGTGGATGCCATCAGACCACCAAGCTTAGAGATGGACTCTTCAGCTGCCACAGAAGAAGGAGGGAGAGTCCACATGCCAGAGGACAGATCAAGGCAAGAGCTGTTCAGAATTCACACTGGATCCTTGCTTACTTCTCAAATGCCTCTCTTGTGCTTTTACACAAATTGGGGCCAAGCTCTGCTTTGGTTTGGAAATTAAAAAATATTATTGTTCCATTCCAGGCTTACAAAACCCATGGACACAGCTTCTAATTGAAAGCCATCCAGGCAACCCAATGCACTAAACAAAAAAGTATGGCAAAAAAGGAGGTCAAGTGGTAGTTCAGACACTATTAATACAGCGCTGGCTGAGGTGTCCAAGGAGCAGCTCTCACATGGGCATTCATGCAAATGCGCAATTAGGGATTAAAAAAACACAAACAAAACCATTACATCTCCTAAAATATGAATCAGAGCAAGAGTGATGTGATTGGATTTATAAATTTCACATTAACAACAACAACAACAAAAAGATCAGGCAGCAGCTGTAACAGAATGTCCATATTTTAGCTAGGAAAATATCTATACTTCATTTCAACTTGATTATTTCAAAGACAAAGGTTTCAAGCTAGGCTGTTGTATGGTGGTGGTAGTTGCTTATGCGTAGAAAAAAAATTAATTAACTGAGTCTTAGGTTCCTTAGGCTGTTATTTTTAAATACAGAGCTCCGGCTGCAAGTGAGGGTAGCAACGGTTCAGGAAGGACTTCCATAAAAATTATCATTAAACGTCAAAATATCATGCCTCATTTCTTTTTAAATCTTTCTGCCCTCCTTGCACATATCTGCTGTCTGCATTCACATTCAGAAAGAATAAGCTATATTATTCAGAAAATAAGCTATTAGAAGTTGTGCATTTTTGGTTTCCAACTTTCTCTCTCAAAAATGCCCCTAACAACAGATAAGGATTCTCAAGCAGGGAGCATTAAGTTCAACACTTTGTGTTGAAGGTGGATTTATAGTCTGAGTCATATCAATGAAGATAAACACCTCCCACTGACGAGTGGAAACAAAAGGAGAAGCAATGTTAGCATTACCCAGACCGACAGAAAGCCGACACAGAAACAATTGCTGCAGATGCTTTCCTCATTAAGGTCAGTTTTCTCAAGGCCCCACTGCCCCTCTCCCTGGCTGAGGTTTCAGCATCCCAGGCCAGGCCATACAAAAATTGGGACACAACTCCAAAACACAATATACTACCCATAGGAAGGAAGTCTGACACTCGATTAGCTTCCAATATTCCTGCTATAGAAATTAAATTACGCCAGTCTGCACTGTAAGTGCTTAAACACAATCCTATCTTTATCGAAAGCATTGCTATTTATGGGATTTTATTTTTATATGGCAGGCAAAACCAAAGAGAACAGAAATAACATGAGGATACTTTTGGAAACCTCAAAACTAGGTTTAGATTACAACCAGCATCTCCCAAGTATATGTTTCAGTCTTAATCAGCCCACTGGAGCAGCATACGTATCACTTACGGGGAGCTCCTTCTGCCATCTCTATGGCTGTAATGCCGCATGACCAAAGGTCACTCTGCATAAAAAGAGAGACACCATATGTTAGTAGGTGGATTTACCCATTCAGACAGTACTATTTACAGAGTCCCTGTAGGTGAGACCAAAACCAAATACCATAGCTATTTAAACAATACAAGCTACATTTTTCTTGTAACAGCGTCATACTTTTCATATAATATATATATGCAGAAATGCCCGTGCACATCCCTACAGAGTATGCAAACAACCCTTTCAAATAACACATGAAAATACTTTCACTTTACGACAATGAAAAATATATTTGCCTGAAATCTAACTGTATGAGACAACAGATTTTTTTAATATTCCCTTGCTTACAAAGGACTGAACAAGGGCATAGCCAGGGTGTGCAGAGATGCAGTTTGAAAAGGACAAGCTCAGCTAGAATTGAAATTTGCCAGAGATGCCAAAAACTGCAAGAAATGTTGGACTTGATGATCTTGAATATCTTCTCCAACCTAGTTGATTCTACGGTTCAGGTACACAAATAACAAGCAGAAGCAGAAGAAAAATACTGGCCTGCTGTTGAACTGGCAAGGTGAATCAGTCACCAATAACACTTTAAAGGCAGAGGTTCTCAACACTTTCTTCACCTCTGTGTTTATCAGCACTGTTGGGACCAAGGCCTTGGGAACTAAACTCTAGGTTGATGCAAACACAAATCCACCATCAGTGAAGGAAGAGTTGGTATTTGAGCTATTGCAGGAGCTTGACACCTACACATAGGTGGGCTCTGGTAGTGTCTGTTCAAAGGTGTTAAAAGACCTGGCTCATGTAGTTGCAAGGCCAATCTCCCATAATCTTTGAGATGTTGTGGAGACTGGGGGTCATCCCAGAAAACTGGAGGAAAGCAAATGTCACCCCCATCTACCAGAAGGGCTTAAAGGAGGATCCATGAAATTATAGGTCCATCAGTCTTACTTCAGTCTCCAGGAAAGTGATGGAGAGAAACCTCCTAGGGACTATTACAAGTCAAATGAGGCACATGATTGGGAAAAGCCAGCATGGATACACCAGGGGCAAATCATGCTTGACAAACCTGACTGCCTTCTATGACAAAGTAACCTGCTCAGTTGATGTGGGACGAATGGTGGACATTGTCTACCTGGATTTCTCCAAGGCTTTCTATCCAGTTTCCCACAACCTCCTACTAGAGAAACTGACGCATTATGGTCCTGATGAGTGGTCAGTGTGGTTAGTGAGGAACTGGCTACAAGGCTGCATCGAGAGTGTGGTGGTGAAGAGCTCTTTCCCAGTTTACAATCCATCACCACTGAGGTCTCCCCAGGATCATTACTGAGCCCAGAGCTGTTTGGTACCCTCATAAATGACCTGGATTATGGGATGAAGTGTACCCCAATGAAGTTTGCCAATAATACCAAATTGAGTAAGGAAGTGGACACTTTGGGAGGGAAAGCCACCCTGCAGGATGACCTGGATAGGGTGGAAGAGTGGGCTAACAAGAACCTTATAAAGTTCAAAAAGGACAAATATAAGGTCATGCACCTGGATATACACGATCCAGAAGTGCAGCACAGTCTGTGATCTCCCTGGCTAGGGAGCATCTTTTTGGAAAGGGACCTTGGGGTCTTGGTGGACAACAAGCTCTATATAAGTGAACAGTGGGCTGCTTTGGCAAAGAAAGCCAACAGGGTGCTGGGAAACATCAAAAAAGGCATCACCAGCAGAGATAAAGAAGTCTTTATCCCACTCTACTCGGTGTTTGTCAGGCCACACCTGGAATACCACATTCAGTTTTGGTCCCCACTATACAAAAACAGATGTGGACAGGCTGATGAGGGTTCAAAGAAGGACCACAAAAATGACCAAAGGACTGGGAGCCTGCTTTATGAGAAGACTGAATGAGCTCAGTTTGTTCAGCCTTGAGAAAAGAAGGCTCAGGGAGACCTTACTGCCAAGTTCCAGCATTTAAAGACCCCTTTTTACAAGAGTCACATGGAACATGACAAGGGGCAATGGGCACAAGTTACTCTGGGGGAGATTCTGACTCAAGAGGAGAATTTTTCACAATGGGATCAGTCAGCCATTGGAATAATCTTCCCAAGAAAGCTGCTGCTGAAAGAGAGCTGTTGTTGAGCAAAACAGTCTTCAGTTCTCAGAACTAATGAGCAAATAAGCTCTTTTACTACAAGCAGAGAAGTATTTCTAATGATTGCCTTTTCTGATCCAGCAAGGCACTTTCCTCTTGGTCCAATCCAGCCATTTAAGCTAAACTGCACAGACTCATGATCTTACAGAATCTTTCAACCATGAGGTTTCTGGGGAAAGAGCCCTATAGGCCCTACCAGAAACAATAAACAGGTGCCTTCAGAGGCACAGGGAGTTATTTTTCACCTCACTACTGCATTACCAAGTGCTGAAGAAAGTTCTCCTTTACTAGATAATAGCCACCCCTCCTACCTAATAACTCCACCTGCAAAGATATGAAGCGTTATTTTTAGTACAATGTCCTAATGGATGCAAAAAGCAATTAAATCAAGAGACATAGGATCAATTTGATCAGTTTCAGTCAGAAGGTACAAACACACCAATTCGAATAATCTGGCTTTTTTAAATAGACATACACAAACATATGGGTAGCTAACAACACTATCAACCTCAGCAAATTCATTTAAACAATATTCAGCTCTAAAAGTCATTGTAAGGCCTTAATCACAGGCTGGTATTTTAGCTGCCCTTGGTTAGGAGTTGGAAAAACTGCATTAGTCCAAGATCTTTTTTAGAGTGCATTTTCACATTTCTTTTTTCCTTGTGCTTTCATTAAAGCTACCTGAGAAGAATTTTTAAGATTACAATATGCTTTCACTAGAGAAATTTAACTTCAAATACACATACATAACATCCTTAATGGTGGCACAAATATCATTAAGCCATTTACAGGCTTTGCTGTAACTGAATCTTCTGTTTGCAGCAAACTACATTAAAAATTATTTGCTGAGAAATGTTGCAATGGATAATTTATCAACATGTATATGTATCTTGAAATGAGGAATAGACACAGTTTAAAGAGGTTCTTCTGTACTTCACTGGCTTTCCAGACGGTGGTTCTATTTAAGGCAACACCTAAAACACATTCTTCTGGGTTACAACAATAACTGGGACACAGTCTAACACCACTTAAGGTACAATCATTATACAAATTGAGAACACAAGCGTTTCCAGTTAAACTTTTTTTTGCCTTCTCTGAGCACCTACAGTGCACTGAAGTCCTATATTCCTTATGTCTCAATGCTATGATAATACAAGTTACAGCAACTGTTAAAGGTCACAATTTGACAGTACCCATACCTTGTACTCCTGTAGTAAGATTGTACCTACACAAAACAGTGTCACTCCTACCAAGCATAAGAAGTCTCAAAAACTGCTATCATTCAAGGATGTTCATACTGCAACTGCATAGTTTTTGTATGTTAGTTTGTTGGGGCTTTTTTCCTGTGAACAGGACTCTCTTACTCTGTAATCATACGTAGCATCTGGATTTTCATCACAGGCAATAACTTCTGGAGCCATCCAGTACGGAGTTCCAATAAAAGTGTTTCTCCTGCCAACTGTCCTGTCCAGCTGAGCGCTCACACCGAAATCCACTGCGGGTGGGAAAAGAGTAAAATAAAATAAGAAGGGAAAAATAATGCAATGATTACTTTTGCAAGGTGAGTTGGAAATAAAACCCTGTGGATGTGCCACATGGGAGAACCATGCTGAGGAGAAATATGATGACTAATAGTGAGGCAGCCAAGCCCTTGTGGTTCACATGCAATGTGCCTGGACCACAAGCATCAAGGGACATAGAGCACACAACCACCTCTCCTGCACCTCTCACCAGCCTGCCTGTGCAGAAGGGAGCATACAGCTGCAAGAATACTGCCTGGGAGGCTGAGGAAGGACTAGTCCCTTCCCAAATGGTGAAGCCAAGCACCTTTACCTATACAGAAGGAGCTGCTTCCCAGAGGTACCTCTCATGCTATGAGAAAACAGTATGCATAAACACATCTCCCTTTTGGCTGTCCACATTTTCTGCTCTAAAACTGGACAGCAAAAATAATCTATTGCTCAGGGAACTGCTCTCTGCTCTTATGCACAGAGAAGAAGGTGAGGCTTATTCAAGAGGTGCTAACTTTAACCACACACACATACACACACAGGTTGCAGAACAGATGCTCATTTCACTACAAGGCAATTACATTACAAGGGTGTTTTCTTCCTGTTCACAACCACAGTGATATATGTCTTTCTATAGTAATAACTGCTTCTGCTCTACAAGGGCTGTCTCAGCTTCACTGCATCCATCAGCTGGGTGACACCGACTAACTTGTGTAGATGAGTTCAGTGGAAGCAATGGTTTGGGAGCTACTGTGCTCCGCTTTGGACCAAAAGGAGGAAAGTTCTCTTGAGAGCTTCCTCCTCCAGCAGTCAGGACATCTTCCCATGCCTTGTGCTGCAGGAAGGTGTAATATAAAACAGAAGGGATGTGGGCTGGGTGGGAGGGCTTCAGCATGGCTCTATATTTAACCAAAAAAAGGTGGCTAGTGCAGTGTGATACAAACTCAGAAGGTTAAAGTGTGCAGTAACTGGAAGAGACAGATTACGAAGGAAGAAAAAAAGAGTATGTCCAGTTGGAAGGGAAAGAGGAGGAGGCCAGGGATGAGTGTGGTTTTCGGCAGGCATGTCAGAGCTGGAACTGTGTTTTAAGTTTGATGCCCCTTGAGAGTGCTGTCCTGATCGTATTTTCGTGTCTAGAACCTGAAGAGTAGGTGCCATTAAAGCCAAATTGAACAGACACTCCTGTGACTTCCCAAGTCCAGAATAAAGGTAATCAGAATGAACACAAGTCACTCACAGCTTGGTGAGGGAAATAAAAAGATCCCCACACTGATTCTGGCATGAAAGCCAATCTCACCTAATGAAATACTACAACCTGCACTCCACCTTCCTGAAGCAGGAAGAAACACATGCAGGGCCTCAATCCACATAGGAACAGTGACAGAGCACTCATGCTACAGAATATGTTGCAGGGCTTCTAAAAGATGAACTTGATTTGGAAAAATGATAAAAGCAAAGGCTGAACGAATGAGGAAGTGGATGTGCATGCCTACTTACCGAGTTTCACTTCTGCATTCTCTGTTAACAACACATTTTGCCCTTTGATATCCCTGTGAATCACATGATGGGCATGAAGATGTGCCAACCCCTGCATTAAAGAGAAGAAAGGAAAGAGAGGATGTTCAGAATGAGGTTTCTTTGTTTATCAGCAGGCTACCTATTCCCACCACCCCCAAAGCCCATAGCATGGGGTCTTGGGCTCTTGCTCAGTGGTTGGATGCAATGGCACTCACAGGAACCTTTGTTGTAGCACACCACCTGCATAGGTTTTGGTAATGGAGTAGAGACAGAGGCCCCAGGTCACACACACGCAGTACCTAAACACAGCCCAACATCCGCACTGTGCAAACACCTCTCAGCTGCCATGTGACGAAAAGTTCACACACTGACACTGTAAATGGCATCAGTGTCAGCGTGCGCCACTGACATCCAGCACACGCAGGGTCACCCATAATTTAGTCCAGGGAAGGAGAGGAAGAAATGAGGAAGCATGAACATGCATATATGCACCCCCAAGAAGGGTGTGGAGGGGTGATGGACTGGCAGTTATGCTTGAGGACAAGGGACAACTGATGACAAAGAAAAGGTCTGTTGCAAAGCTGCAGTTCTGGCCATGAAGCCAGATAACTGTTCCAAAACACATGCAAAAGGAATAAAAAAAAAAAAAAAAGTATGAGTTTTCTACTTTCCAAAGGAAACAAAACCTCCTGGCATACGGTGCTTTTTGTTGAGACAGCACCTGGATGCATGCCCCAGAGCGTTAGCCATGTGAAGGGAGGGCTGAGGAAGACATATGTTGCATTTTACTCTCTAATGTAATTGGGAGAACAACAGCAACCCTCTTAGCAACTGCCTGTATTTTGGTTTCTCCTCAACTCTCTGCTCGGAAAATTGTAGTCTCCAGTGGGATTGTCTTGCCTGTTCGTGTTGCCCTCATAGGCTTTTAATGTTTTATGAAAAATAAAGAAATAGAACCTTTACAGCTGCAAGAGGTTAAAGAGTAGTGGTTGCTGTAGAGAAATATTTCCTAACACATGTTCTTCATTAAATGATCATTTACCAGTTTGCCTACATAACCATTGGGCTATTTTCTTTTTTTAAAAGAGTTAATGAGCGTGACACAAAACCCCACCATGCTCAGCTCCTCCCCACACATGTCACGAGCAGATCAAGTGAATGGCTCACGTCCCCAAGACCCTTCGCTGGCTGCTAATGCTAAGCGTAGTCTTATTTTTCACAGGAATGCAGGTTTTTCCACAGCTTCACACAGGATACTTTTTAAAGCCTTGTGCTACACCGACCCAGCCAGAGAGATAATCATCTGTTCTCTCCAGAGTACCATCTAGCCTTAGTGAAAAACACATTTGTGTTTGCAAAGCAATGGCAGGAGACAGAGGAGCATGTCTCTGTACTCCTGCAGCCCCCAGGCCCTCCAACTGGATCAACCCTCACCTCTGTCTCTACCTGCACTGATCTTTGGCACTTTAGCTCATTTTAACTTTCTGTTACACAACCTGTCTCCTCTATGACAAATTCAGTGTCAACTCAGGTTTTGCAATGTCTCATAGCAATGTGAATTTAACATTCCTTCTTTCCAGATATTCCAGTTCCTTCTGGCAAGCAATGAAGGCTCCTTTTGCTAATCTCTCACAGGAATGAGAAAATAGCTTTCACCTAACTCTTCTCTGAGGTAAATCACTTTTTCCTCTTAGTGATTGTTAACTACTTTACATAAGGAGAACGCAGGATGAATGCAACACAGCATGCAATACCTCCAAAGTGACACAGTTCTCAAATTAAGCATAAAAGCAGTCCTGCAGAAGTTAGCTTCACTTGTATTAAAGCACAATGTCTATTTGATTTTAAATATAACCATCAGTAGGTATTCAACTCTTCTTCTCCCCCATAAACAACCAGCCCAAATACCAGCAGCTGGACTCTCCTAGCCTTTGGAATTGGAGCAAGAGACCAGAATCATACATCTCCCTCCCTCACCATCTTAGATATTGCCAAGGCAGAGCAAATGTGCAACACAGACCACAGCAGCATTGATTTATGCAAGAGCCAGTGGTGGTTTCCTTTAACATAAAGCTCTTGAGAACTTCATTTATGATGAGGCAACTGAATAAACATACTGTGTATTGGTCTGGGTAGGAGGCAATTTGTTTTACAAAGAAGCATGAGGAAAACCATACCAGATTTACTTAGTGCAGCAAACAAATGACAATTCAAAAAGCACTTAAAGTCTACCAACTGGAAAGTAAATGCGAAGCGCAATCAGTTAAAGCTTCAGTTTTAGAAAAACTAGTAAGTGGCAACCCTCTTCCTGCGAAACTTTTACAGTGCCGTCTGCTAGCACTACACAGCGCACAGCCATGTACAATGCAGCTGCTTGCTCTAGACAGACTGCAGGAATCCACAGCATGAGAGCTCATGGCAGTGCAGAAACCCTGACTGCTGGCCTGGGCCAACAACCCCCTTCCTCCACAGACTTGATTAGGAGCAGTGATTTATGGCTGAAAGCACATTTGGAAAAGACCATTCCACACCCTATTGTGTTACGATGCTGTTACAACCTTAATTTGCTCAAAACCAGTGTCTTATGGCAGCTGTTTCGCAGCTTCTACAATAGGTAAGGTCACTGGTTCTTCCCCTTGACCTCTCTTGACTAAAAATTGCTATTTTCTGCAAGGCTGCTGTTACAATACAGTACAACTCACACCAAGTTAAATGATGTGAAGCAGGCATCTATCTGCTCCCAAGTACTCTCCAACCTAACAGGATTGATCAGAAACAGCTTTTTGCAGAATCTCAAGCTAGGTTACATCTCTGTAAGGGTGTTTCTGTGTTTTCAAGTGGAGCAGACCATTTTCCTTACCCGGAGAATCTCTCTGGAGATATATGCTATCCAGTCTTCTTTCAGAGTATTCCCTTTCGTGTTCTTCACAAGGTCTGTGATAGAGCCGGCTCCACAAAACTCCATAACAAGCTGCAAAACAAGTATCAGTGTGCAACCAACATTAAACACAGTTCCCAGCTGTCTAGTGAAGCAAAATGATCAGGTTGCACCACTGATTTGGGAAACCCTCATGAAGCACAGAGTATCATTTATTTTACATCTCTGCCTGGAAAACGGATTCAAACCAAATGTCTCCAGTGTGTGTCAGATGTATATGGAATATGTCTCACATTAGTTACCACATTTTCAAGGACTGATTTAATCACTGTAATTTAATGCTGGGAATCTGGATTTGCTCAGCTATGCAAAATGCATTAGCAGCAACAGCAGTAAGAGCACATCCAATGCTGAAGGAATCAAACTGATCACACCATTGCAACACATCTTATCCTTTAACTCACATTTATTCATGGAAGAACATACACTGATGTCTGTACCCTGCCATTTCAAGCTCAAACTTCAATACTCTAGAGGGTGTAGATGAAGTAGGATGAGAAACGTAATGGGTACAATTCTCAAGTGCAGCCTTTTTTTAACAGCCACACATTCTTACTGCTCAGTTCATTTGCCTTGTTCCCAAGAAACACGTTACTATCTGTCTGGGAAACAGGCAAAAAAATTACTTAAAGAGCAAATCCATTGCTGATAGCAATGAATCTTGGTTCTGCCATCCTCTTAAGGATGCATGATTAGCCTATGTGATTCAGTTATCTCTGCGTTCAGGCAAGCACCAAATTCTATTAGTTTGCCTTTCCATAACATGATATATCTGTCATCCTCAAACTATATCCAAAAGGGGAAAAATTATGAACATGCTCGAGAAATATCTGCTTACCCACAGTTGGTCATCATGTCCTGGAGGACTCTTCTTAATGAAAGCACCATAATAAGTTGCAATATTTCTATGATGAGAATATTTCTTTAGCATATTAATCTCCAGTTTGATTTCTTCTTCTTCATCCTTTGGTGGAAAAAGGATAAACCACAAAAAACATGTTTAACACACCACATGCATTATTTATTTCCTCTTCTCCTTCACAAAAGCAGATTTTTTTAAAGTTCAATTTATACCAGCATCATGCTCAGCAGACATTCATCAAAATCCTGTTCATTACAGAATCACAGAATCACCAGGTTGGAAGGGACTTCTAAGATCATCAAGTCCAACCCATGCCCTACACCTCCACTAAACCATGTCATCAAGTGCCATATCCAGTCTCTTTTTAAACACATCCAGGGATGGTGACTCCACCACCTCTCTGGGCAGACTGTTCCAATATTTTATTATTCTTTCTGTGAAAAACTTCTTCCTGATATCCAACCTGTACCTTCCTTGGCGCAGTTTGAGACTCTGTCCTCTCGTTCTGTCCATTGCTGCCTGGTGAAAGAGACCAACCCCCACCATGAGATGGTCTAAACCAGACCTTTACTTTCCCAAGTTTTTAATAGTGAAAAAGAAAGCAATGAAGGATGCGCTGGATTTCATACAATAACGGAGCAAGACAGGATCTGTTTAAAACCCCTATGCTCGTTAATACCTTAAGCTAGCAGGCTTTTATTCTACGTAACCCAGAGAACTAGGAAACTGGAAAAATCTTACGATAGAGGAGCACTATTTCCATCTTCCTCATTTTTTTCTCCTTGGATTTTTAAAATTGCAAGCACTTCTACTTAAAAGCCATAACAGTGGCTTAATGTAGCTGGACACCAAAGCATGCCCTCTGAGTAGAGTTCCCACACAGTGGGGACCAGAGGGTCCCCCTCCTGGTGCCAGCATGAGGCTGGCACAGGAAAGCTGAGGTGCAGATCAGGAATTCCCCTCCCTGCCTGGACAAGGCATTTGCCTCGTGCACAAGTTTCCTCCTCCTGCATCTGCCTCCGTGGAGGAAGAGCAAGTGCATCAGGAAGAGAGGGCCAGGAGCCAGGGCAGTAAACAGGATGCTGGGACACAAAGGCAGAGGAAGGATTTCCCCCGGCTCCCCCCACCTCAGAGAGGTGCCAAGCAGAGAGCAGCTCGGGTGAAAGGAGGTCACCCCTTCAAAAAGCCGAAATAGGCAACACTATGCAACCACTCCTTAAAAACACCCACAATCCAGTTTTGAAGTGATGGTAGGATGTGCTGCATGGAAGGATCCACACATGCTTTGAGGTGATGTATAAACAGGCTGCCAGTGGATACTGAATAAGACAACACCATTGTACCCCCAGGTCTCTTACCACACCTAGACAGTGGGAGCCTTCACCTAGCACCTCTTAAGGCAATGAATGAAAAGGCAGCTGGGTTTACCCCTTCAATCACAATCTTTATTCTCTCCATAGTCTTCTAACCTTGGATATCCAGAGGGAAAATGTCTACCTTAAACTGATTCCAGGAAGAAACCGAAACCCCTGTTCCCTAGGGTGGCTGGCTGATGGGAAGGGTAGCATCAATATATTGATTATCCTGTAATGTCAAAGCTGATTACATGAGAAAATTTTAAGCCTTAAATTTCCTTGCAATTTCTTAACATGCTAGCAATCAAACATCCTATTCATGACTTATGCAGATGTTAATACTAAGTACATGTTAACTACTTAGACACGCTAGTAGCCCTGGCTTTATCAGAAGAAAAAACGCTATGCTACAAAGTAAACAGTTGTTTCACATACACTAACAGTGGGATGCAGTGCTTACTTGTAAATTATTATGAGAGAATTCCCAAAATGCACCAGGGATGAACTATTCTTAAATCTTCTCATGACGCATCTTTAAGTAAAATACTGTGTATTTCTGGAACACTGAACAAAATAGTAAAATAATCTTGTAAATCAAAGTTCCCAGTGAACAGCAGCCCTGGGAGAAAGCATTATCAGAACAGCTTTTTGAGCCAAAAGCTAACTCAGTGCTTCCTCAGCTGCTTCTGGTGTCCTTGGTTTTGTGTGATTCTGTTATTTATTTAGACCTTGTGAATACATGGTTATGCTCAAAACTACCATACTGAACTTTGAATTTAGGCAAAAAGAAAACCAACAACTGTAAGGGGCGCTTTATTAAACTTACTGGTTTGGGACCTAATTGCTGATGGGTTAATATGCATAATTGGATTAATCTGCTACTTTGTACTGAGATTCTCATATGAAAATGACTTCCTACCCTCAGCACATGAACACAATAGTGTTTACAATACAATGGGCAGGATGTCCTAAAGGTTCTTCATGTTTGTGTATTGCAGCAACAGCCAAAATGGCAATGCCTAGACAGGATCTATTTCTGAAAAATAATAAAACAAACACTCCCCCCAAAAAAAACCAAACAACAACAAAAAAAGTGCACACAGACCCAGAAGACTGCAGGCAATTACTGCTCTTCCAGTTTCTCCTTGTGGCTGTGTCAAAGCACCTGCTCAGTGGCCTGCAGCAACCCCAACCATCTCCCTTACCTAAGGCTAATAATGGTTCCAAACTCCTATTTCAGCTGTCATTGAGCATTTGTCCACAACACAAACAGCGTTTCACCTACAGTTCATGCCAGTCCAAATTCCAGTCTACAAAAAGAAATGGACTCAATAATTCTTGCCAGGCCTTTGGAGGACACCACTTACTCAGTGTGGATCGATATCTCCCTGGCACTGAGTCCTGAAGACTTTCTGGCAACAGGAACTATCATGAGGATTAATCAGCATGGAGAAAGCCTGCAGTACCACTGGGGTACAACAATTGGTATAAAATTAAAAGAAAAAATAAAAAAAAATAAAAAATAAAATAAAGGTGACCAGGCCAAACTTGTTCTGTTACAGATTCAGCAACAGTTTCTTTTCCAGGGTCCAACTGATTTCATCCTGATGTGGACATCTGAAAGAGACCAAACAATGCGCGCCCTACTGGCATTTATTTCTTCCCCACTAACTACAAAAGGAGGATGAGGTCATTAGCCAAGATCCAGACACCAATCCTGCAGATGTCTCATATCAGGGTGAGATGAATCCCACCCAAAAATCTCACTGGATAAGACCATTTCCGCACAGGTGTCCTTATGAACACATATGCTGCATGGAGGACAGACTGCAGTCTGTAGCAGGGATCTTACTGAGCAGGAATCCTACTGTGCAGGAGGAAGGGATGTTGGTGGCCATCCCAGGATTTGGACATGTGAGCCAGCCTCAGAGGCAGAAGGTCCCTCACCTCCTTCTGACAACACACGCCCTGCACCACCACTAACAGTCCTTCCTTTTGCAGAGGTGCCAGGATCACAAAAGGAGAAAATTAAAACCGACTGAGGCAAGAGATTGTCATTCTCATGAAGTAATACAGAAGTACATCCTTTCTTCTTGGAGGAGAGAGGCAGCTGGTGAGCCCTTCCTAGTGATTTTATGCAGCTGGCATCAATTACCACTTTAAGCCATTATCTGTGGATACAAACTCCCATTGAAACCTTCTTTGTCTGGCCTGTGACAGGGCTGGTGTAAGTGTTTTACACTTATACATTCACTGTCTGTTTGTGACAGCACATCTGATTACCAGTAATTTCTGCAGTAAGCTATACTTTTGCAAGACTCACGTGGTTAAACCAAGCTGGAAGCGGCTTTCCTCTCCCATTCCGTGCGTTTCCCTTCAGAGAGTAAATGGATTTGTCAGCATCTCTAGGGATTTCTAACCGCAATGCTGTTTATCAAAACAACTTTGCCTGTAAGACTAAAACTGCACATGACGCCTGCACAGAAACCAGCCTGTGTACACGGAGATCATTTCTAACTATTTGAATTAGCACATTAAAAATAAAACCAGGCATGTTACCTCTCAGCTTGCCACCTAGCGGCACCCCATCAGCTCGCTTATGGCTATAGCACAAAACCCCAACTCCTCTTGCTCTTCCATTCATCGCTGCACGCTAAATATCGGATTATTTTTCCTGCATGCAGATGGCAACTCAATGATTTATCATTTCCATTACATCACCATTTAAAAAACTGCAATGATTTAAGTATCTGAATGATTTAAATATCTGACCATTACTGCCAGTGGAGGAACTCCCAGACAAAAGCTACTAGAGCAGATCCATGTAAGGAATATTAACCTGAACAACTCAATGATAACATGTCAGGCTGTTTTCCAAAGGTAACCCCCCTGCATCCTTATTGCAAGAAAACCCTTCTTGCTTGTACAAATTTGTAGAAGATGAGGAATTCAGAAGGACTTCTGCTGGTGGTAGGGAGGAAGAAGAAGGGAACTATCGCTCCCGAAGTGCCAGAAGCAGGGAGGACACAACCAAAGGAAAAGAAAAATCACTTCATACCTGCCCCATTTTAACCTACTTCCCTAAATAGCATTGTCTAGTGCCTCAGGAGATCAAGCAAAAGAGTTCTGACCTGCCCCAGCACTGCAACTGGTATGAGACCCCTACAAGAATTTGTCTCTCAGAAACACACCTGGAGAGTAAGAGGGGGAAAAACACTGTTTCCCCAAGCTTTATAGCACAAGGAAATTATTTGAGGACGTAAATTCAAAATAAACAAATAAATAAAAATAAACCCTCAAGGAATGGCACAGCTCAGGGAGGAGAAACTCAGAACCATTTCAGAAGCTTCTATTTACCCTAGTACTATGATGCTGATGGGAAACATGAATGAGAAAATACAAAAAAGCAAGGATAAAGCAAGACAATGTTCCATGATGAAGGTAAGAACAAGTTTACCTATCCCACCAGATGATTTCTATGCTGCCATAAATCAGTTTGTATAAGCACTCAAATTGGTCCTTTCAGTAACTTCCCTATTTGATTTAAGAAATGAAATGGTGACAAACCTCAGCTGTCCGTCCACAAACACATCCAGTCATTTTAAGCTACAATCAAGTGCTTTCAGAATTAACACCACTCCCCAACAGTGAAAATCCAAACACACAGGCAAAGGGAGATGGGGAAAGGAAAGCCTCCAAGTTTCCTTTCCTTTGCTTTCTGAATGCTGCTCACAAAGTTCTGCCTGCCTAATACCCAGGGAGCTGCACTGCCTGGAGAACAGCAGCTGGCAATGCTCTGCCTGGGGTCTCAGAATAAGCTGAGCTGCTGAGGATCACAAGCTCCAGTGATGGCTAATGGAATTCAGGAATCTTTAAATCATGGGAGAGTTGGAATGTATGTGGAGGGGCAGGCAACAGCCTCAGCCCAGTGCTGGGAAGGGAAGGGGACTGCTAACCCACAGATACCGAGTACTGGAAATTCAGTTTGCCTTCAGAGGCAGCAAAATGATGATGACTTGGCCCTTCTTTCACTGTCTCCCCCTGACATGCACGTTCAAGGAAAACAGGAGAAACCCACAAGAAATCCAGCTCACTTTGCTTTCTGCTCCCTCTCACTTTCAATTTCTGTTCTCCACCTACATTTAGAAAAAATAAAATGTCCTAAAAGGCACCAAACACAACCAGAAAATCTCCCCGGGTAAATCACGACACCAACATTTACAAACCACCACTCCGCTTGTGTGTCACATCCTCCCTTCTCTCTCCGCCCTCACCACCACCCCCCACTCCCCCCAGCCCAGACCTGGCTGGCATCCATTCAGAGCAGAATATGTCTAGGCCAAGGAAAGTCTGAATAGTGCCTAGCACAATAGGTGACCTTTTCTGATGCTGGAATCCATAATATATACACTCGTTAATAAAGTTCTCACACACGAGGGAGATGTTTTGGCAAGAAGAGCTGGGGCAGTACTGCATACAGAACTGGGAGCTGTGGCACTGCCTCCAAGCCGGGAAAGAGATTTTAGTTTTGGGAGGAACCTAACCACACAAGCAATGAGACACTAAGCACCAGGCAAGTCCTTGCCAGTGACTGTTGAGGTAGGAAGCTGGTGTAAAGCAGAGCAGCTTGCAGAACAGAAAGCTCAATGTGGAGAAATGTGATCCTCTCTGGCACTACAGTGAAATGTTGGAGTTGAGAATATGACATAAAATATTTCTTAAAAAATAATAGCAAACTCAGGCTTCTTGGGAGGGAAAGAAACTGTTTAAAAGAAAAGACTTTAATCAAGACGTGCAGTAAACATTTAACAAGTCCATATACAGTCCCTCCTAAATCTTAACATACAAGGCCTCCAACTTTCTTATTACATCCCGTCTTTCTTCAGAGTCTTTTATGAAGCCTTTGAGCTTTGTTACCCTGAAGCTAAAGACCTCATGCAACTTTATTTCCCTTCTGTCTCCTCCATTACCTTCTTGCCACCAGCACTCATGTGCCCTGTCCACGTCATGTGCAAGGTCTCTGTTTCACAGACCCCTTACCCACAAGACTATTCTCACCCTGGCATCAACATGTTCACTTCTCTGCACCATCCGTCAGTGCCAATGAAGGGGCACTAAACATCCATCAAACAGCAGCATGTGTGATGAGCATTGCCCCACCATCACTGTGTGGGTACCTCTCAGACTTTGCCCCTTGTCTACCCATGCAGAGCAAACCCTTCATGGGCTTTACCATCTGAAAGCTTTCTGAAGCCCATCTCGTCACTGTGAGCTGCCCAACAGCCTCCAAGCCACTTCCGCTGCTGGCACAGAGCCACACTGCCAGAAGCAGAAGACTGGCAACGCTGCACTGACTGCAGAACACGGCTGTGATGCTTTTTCAATGGTCACAAAAAAACCTTAGTTTCGTGAGAACTGGCTGGCAGAACAGTGCTGTCCTTATGACCACATTTGGTTACCTTCAGTGGCAAGATTTCATCAAGCAGGTTAAAAACACACTCCCCAACACACGCAAAGGACAGAGGCTGCTTTATTTCTCCCTGGCACAACACCCTTTCTACTACATGCTAAAGGCACCATCTGAAACAAGAGAGAAAATGAGCCAAATTGTTCACAATAGTGCCATCTCTGAGACTGCAGCCATAAAGCAACAATCAAGTTAAAGCAGACTAAAAAGCAAGAGGGATGGCTTAGCTCTTAAGCAGGGTCCCAGCACTGCCTGAAGGAGCCTGTGTAGCACCATTGTGCAAGCACAGAAGATGGAATCACGTGCAGGCAGGAAGAAGCCAAAAACCATGTGAAGACAATACTTCTCTGTTGTCTTCCCCCAAACCACCTCCTCTGCCAATCACTCCGACAACAGTATTTTCTTTCTAGCCTGACGTGCTCCTGGTGCCTTCGCTAGTCACTGAATGAGCTGTACTGAAGGCACAGAGACTGCACTGATGCTGACCTCCCCCAGTAAAACCTCAGGATGCCATGGGCTTTTCCTAAGACAACCAAGAGAGAAACCTGAGGGTAAATCCCTTCAACCGTCTCCAACACTAGTCCCTTGATTCTGGTCATGATTACTTCAAAGAGGTTCCTGCTCAGACTGCATGTTTATCCCAGCTATACAATTCAACTGTCCATCCTTATCAAGCCTAAATTACTTACAAGTTATACAACAAGCTAGCCTTGTACAGACATCTTCAGAGCTCTCATAAAACAGGAAAAGTTTAGAACCCTGCTTCCATTACTATTATTCACACTAAAAATGCCTGCTGTTATATAATTCTACATCCAGTCCCAGGGCTTTTTTTCTGTGATCAGAACAAGCTCTTGCTAGCAGATACGAAAAATAAGCCTGCGCGTGAACGAAAGAAATTAAACCAATTTCCTTTATTCAAAGCTCCACGCTCAAACGAGAGGAGACGTAAATGCTGGAGAGAAAGCAGGCTTTAAGCACACATGCAACAAGTTGCACATATTTTCTACTTCCAGTCTCACTGTGCATTTGATGCCAAGGAAAACATCACCTCTGGGGACAAGAGAGCCAGAGGAGGTGTTTGCCCACTGCTTGGCCCCTGCTCTTGCCAGGCAGCAGGAAGCTCCGCCATTCCCACCTGGAGGGCAGATCTCCTCAAACACGTCCCTCCCTGCATGTGTAGTCCAGACAGTGCTGGGATGCAGTTTGCACCTGGGAGATGGAAAAGGCTTCCAAGTCCTGCAGGTTTAATGCAACTGGAGAGACTGAACAAGAAACTACAGTTCTAGTTTGAAACTAAGTTTTGTCTTTGAGGAGGGTGAGGCAGAAAGCACACATCTGAGACAGGAGAGAAAACTAAAGGCTGGAATGACTAGAAGTGGATTTCCTATCTACCAAATGTCACACAAAAGCTACACTAGCAGAAATTTAAGCCAGGAAGGTAAAATACATTAAAAAACAGCAGTTCTGGCATAACATGAATGTTCTACTGTGCACATCATTAAAACCTACGATTATACAAAACCACTGATTCCCTTAGAGGACAGATTCAATATACAGCCTCACACTCACAGTGACCAACAAGACTGTAAATGAAGAGGGATTTATTTACAACTCCTCTTACATTCTGTGCATTGAATGAAACCCAAATGCTAAAAATCAAGTAAAATACCCCAATCACAAGGATTCACAAACCCAAATGCTGTAACCACAAACACCCAAACAGAAACAGAACAAAGGAAGGAAAGATAACCCCACTTTGGCATTTCCTTGGGGCTGTTTTGTATAGAATCCTTCATTAAAAAAGAGATGGGGCTGGAGAAGCAGCTGACAAAAGAAAATCGTAAGTTCCATCACATGCTGCCATTTTTTCACCTGACAGTAATGGAGAGCTTGGCACATCTTCATTTGTAATATTATCTGAGCCAAAAGCAAACACACAGATCTGTGAACCAGAGAGAGCAGACTGGCAGTGGTGCTCCAAAACTAATCACATATTAAAAATCAAATTAAAACCAAAAATAAAAGTATGGGGGAACACAAATGAGCACCATCACAATTACCAGCACTCAGCAGCTGGCAGCCACAGAGCAAGTACCTCACACTTACAGCAGACACAGGCCCATCAGTGACCTTCACCTTTTTATGGGAAAAGACCCACCTCAGGCCTGTTCCCTTATGGACTTCTTTCACAGAATCACAGAATGGTTTAGGTTGGAAGGGATCTTCAAGTTCATCCAGTTCCAAAGCCCTGCCAAGGGCAGGGACACCCCCACTAGACCAGGTTGCTCCAAGCCCCATCCAACCTGGCTTTGAACACTGCCAGGGATGGGGCAGCCACAGCTTCTCTGGGCAACCTGTGCCAGGGACTCAGCACCCTCATAGTGCACAGTAAAGAGTTTATTCTTAATGTCTAATCTAAATCTCCCCTCTGTCAGTTTAAAGCCATTCCCCCTTGTCCTGTCACTACAAGCCCTTGTAAAAAGCCCCTCTCAGATTTCTTACAGACCCATTTTAGGCACTGGAAGATTGTTATAAGGTCTCCCCAGAGCCTTCACTTCTCCAGGCTGAACAATCCCAACTCCCTCAGTGAGACATGCTCCAGCCCTTTTTGAACATTTCCCCCAATGGAAATTGTGGGTTCCCAGGGCAGCTACACTCCAGGCTTCAGCACTACCAACATGCGAGCAAAATTAAGCAGAATGAATTCAGGCTTTGGGCACCAGGAGCATCAACAGTTACAGCCAGCAAGCAACCAGTGGAAGACTACAAGTTTTATTACAGACTTTGGCTTCTGAACCCAAATCAACTGGTAGGTGGAAGAACAACTTTGTAACACATTGCTAATCCCTCAGCTGTCCACATTCCCTAAATCTTCCAGGCTTCAATTAAGCAAACTCTCCTCATTAAAATGCTGTGAGTGCTGCAGTTTTTCCTTCCAAATATTTAAAACTCTGTCTGCAACAGTAACAAAGCCCTGCATTTTGTCAGAAAATGAGTACCAAGAAACCCCTGAAAACAAAATCACTGCATTTTCTTCTGTAGCCCACCAATCCACTTCTATAAAGTGACGTATTTCACACAGCCCAGTACTAAGAAGAAACAGACTTAACACTTTCTTTCTGAAGTAGTGTGCTTCTGAGGTACACCTGCCAGATGAAACAACATCTAACAAATAGCCATCACACCCCCAAACATCGAAGGTAATATGCTGGCTTACGAGCTAATACCCACGTTTAACACTCATACATGCTGCCAGTAACCTACGCTTTGTTTAACACCCACAAAAGGAAAACTTCAAATTTGGGGCTATGTTACAGCCTCCAAAAAACCTCCTTGTAAGCAAGGACTAGTGTGAGATCATGATCTGACTTATTCAACACAAGGTTTCTTTTGTGCAGCAGCCAAAATATGTAAATTACCCAGGAATAAAAGGAATCGTCCGATCTGTACATGTGTCTTACAAACATGACTGAATGACACAGTGCAAGCTCACAAGTCCTTACAAGTTTTAATTTCAGGTAATCTTTGCCTAAAGGTTAAACACTTTAGCTTCTCTGGTCCAATATTAGCCATTGCTCAACCTCTGTTGGTAATCTGCAACCTTCTCCCCTGCCTTACGCAGAGAAAGTACTGCAAATGAGAAACACTGGGCATGAACAGGGAGGAGAACCCAAGAGGTTCAAAGGCCTGTTCCTCTCACCAGATGAGGGGCAGAAGGGATTGCAAATACAGTTGCAATATCAGCCCATTGTCATGTGTTTGAGAAGCAGGCTGAATATATATACCATCTGCTCAGACTCTGGATGGCTGGAGTGAGCAGAAGAGACCTGACCAACCCTCCAGGCTTGTCATATTCCATTTTCAACTGTAAAAATACCCCCCAAAATACCTTCATTATTCTTCACTGGCATCACAAGCAAACACTGCCTCAAAAGCCAAGCAAGAGGAGGCTTGTTCCTTCTCTCTTCTCCACCATCTTCACCTTCTCCTCCTTATCTCTGGTTTGGTGAAAGCTGCTCCTCCCAGCAGCAACAGAGGAGAGGATTAACATCAGGTTGGTAGATGTGAGACAGTCAGCCCTACGCACACCCACTGACATACACTGTCCAAGCCCTCCAACCACCAGCTTCTTCCTGGGGAGGAATGAGCTCCTGCTGCAAAGGACAAACCTAGGCCCATGCCTGATGCCAGGTCAGACCCAGGCTCCTCCATGCTCTCCTGCAGTACTCCTGAAGAGTACAGCCCAAGAGCAGCTTTGGGGGTGAATAAGTGCCACCAAGCTCAGCTACTCTGTGGGAATAAACAGAAAAGAAATAACTAGAAATATACGGACCGAATGAGCTTTGCTGGAGCACAGACCTCTCTTAAACTTGCTTGTTCACGAGTTCCACACTTGTAACAATTAAGGATTTTCAAAGCAGAAATGGAATGCAGATATTGTATTTTACCTCTAAAATACACTTGCACTCAGAAATAAAGCTCTTCCATTATGGAATGATTTACAACTGACTGACAAGATGATGATGATGACTCTGTAATTATCAGGTCCAATCACTCCAATTACAATTTACCAGCAGACACACAAACTATTTGATTCACAGCTAACATTTTCTTCAGCACACACTAGGTCTTTCTTAAAACAAGAGGGGAGACAGACAGCCTCTATCAGTAACAGACAAACGCAGCTGCTGACGAGAGGAATTCAGGGATGTCTGTGAGGGGCAAATTTCCCTTTGTGTTTGTGCCAAACCCTTCCAGAGGACAGATGACAAGCAGGGCTGCAACCAAAAAGGCTTTTCCTTTACGTTCATACAGGAACAGCTGTTACACAGGTACAAAGGTATGGCCACGTCTGGGCACCCGTGATAAGCAAGTTCTTCATCAAATCAGTTGCTGAGATTTTGATTTTCTTTGGTAGATTAATGCTGACTTATGCACAGCATTTAAAATAGCTCTGCACTGCCAAAGCTTTATAAAGGCTGTGCACTTTAGTGTACAAGTAAGTGCACTTGGCGTTACGCCACTATGTACAAAATCATTTTCATGCAGCTGCCAGCAGAAGGGAACTATATTCTTGGACCAGATGTTTTTGTTGTCGGCGCTGCCAAGCACGCCTGGAAACCTCACAGCTGAGCGGTGCTGAAGGAGTGAATTAACAATGAACAGAGCCACAAGATGCTCATGTCCATCTATCAGCCAGGGCATCACAGTCCCCTCTCTCCATTCTTCCCCCTCTCTAAGCAAGGAAGCTGCAGATAGCCAGCTAATTATTTACCTGCCTGAGAAGAAAAGGCCTTCTGCCCCCATCAGGACAAAGACAAGCAACAAATACTTACAGAAAATATTACACCCCAGCTACACGTACCCTAGCTGGGCAGGTGACAAAGAGACCATGATTAACAGTCAAGAAAATAGGACTGGAAAAAATCTAAATGGTCCTAATAATACAGTATGTGTTTGCTTTCACTGTTGGGCTGTGAACAGGCTTGCATTTATTAAACAGTATTTCACCTCAAAAATCACAGCGTCATGTCATCTCACTCTCCAGTTTAAAACCAAACAGCTCAGATCCCAGCACAAGTCTCTCACCCTTTGAACTGAAACCCTGAGAGTACTGGCAGGATTTTGGGGACATAAGTCCAATTTCCAACCCCAATACCAGCTCCTGGTCAGTCTCAGCTGCTCTTTGTCCTGATGCCTCCAAGCTGCAAAGCAAGGGCCCCAGCCAACCCCAACCTGCCAGGCTCTGCCTTGCCTTCCCCCAGCTGCACCATGAACAGCAGAGTGGACCTATGGGGGCTACAGGGTAGAAATAATAAATCACAGAACTGTTTTAACTGGAAGGGACCTTAAAAATCACCTAGTTCCAGCTCCCCCACCATGGGAAGGGACACCTTCCACTAGACCAGGTTGCTCAAAGCCCTGTCCAACCTCCCCAGGGCCGTGAAAGGCAATGCCACTCCTCCAGGTTTGTGGAGAGGGGGGGTCATTTTTTGTTTATTCCACTCACTGGGCATTGCATGTGTTCAAAGCGAAACGTGGCAGAAAGAGGACATGTATGTGTGTTGTGAGCTTTCTGGAACTGCTCTGGGGACTCCTGTACTGCAAGCCGCTGTTAAAAAGCAACACTCCGCAACTTGACTATAAAATAAACACAGGCATAAAGTGTTCCACTGAAATCCTCCTATATGGGAATAATCTCATCTCCCTCACGACCATCATTTTGGTTTCCCAGCCACCAGTTACCACCCCATTTCCTGTCCCAAATGTGGCCCCAGCCCACCTCAATACACCCACCAACCAACATCTGCATGGAAGCTGCACCCACCTTGAACACGCAGAGCAGTGTCTTCAAGGATAAATTCTACAGTTACATGTTTTAAAAAAGACCAGATGGCCTCTCTTGTCCAGATAAATAAATGGTTGTCTTCTCAGGGACTTTCCCCTTAAAGCAAAAGTAATGCTATCACTACAGGGTCTCAGAGGAAGATGATTCACGAGCAGGAAAAGGCCCGTAATTCTGTGCTCAGGGTACTCATCCCAACAGATACTACAACTTTTTACTATGTTAGTCTCATTAGATGATGAAGTGACAGTCTGAAAAAAATCTCCTCTTAATCACACTGATTTGAAACTAAACAAAGAGCAATTAGCCCTGCCAAAGCATGGGGGCTGAAGGGAGGGCGAGACATTTACATCTGAAGGAAGAAACCTGGACTGTTTGGAGAACTCCAAAATTCAGGGGGATGTGGTTTAAGGATTTGCTTAGAGCAGAGCTGTGTGACAATGAAGCCATGCACAAAGGGACAGGCTGCAGGAATCCTGCCAGCTACAGCTCCAACACCAAGGCAAGGACCCGCTGGTTGGTTTGGAAACATTACGAAGCAGCATGGAAGCAGCAGAAATCCCACACACAGCAAATCGGACCTCTCCAATAGCTCGAGAGAGGCAGTTAAGTGAAAGACCATGTGTTGCGGAGGTCAGCTTCTGCCAAACTACAGGCATCTGAACAAAGCCCATCACGGCTGGAGGCTCCTCTCCTGCGGTTTCCTGCAGCCTCACCCCTCCAACAAGCCCATGGAGAAATCCCAAACCCCAGTCAAAAAGGAAAGCCTCAGAAATTGCTGGTTAAATTGGCTAAGCTTGTCTTTGCTGCTTTACTGACAAACGACGCTCCGCCTTTAGCTGCACTCTGGCTGGCATGAATTAAAAAGCGAGGAGCGGGGGATGCAGAATAGGAAAAAGAAGAACAGGGAGGCTATTATAAAGATAGCAAACAGAATAACTAAAAAAAGGCAAGTTCTGAGGTTGCGGGTGATTTTTTTTCTTAGAAGTCACCCCAAAGCAACTCCATCTGTAGTCTCTGAGCATCTGGGGGGTTCTGCCAAAGTGATCAGTAGCAAAGAGCGAGCATTTGTCTTTGAATTGCAGCCATTATGTGCTCCAACGTTCCCACACCACGGAGAGAAACTGGAGGCGCTCACAGTTCTCCTTGGGCTAACGCCGAGCTGCTGATCCAAAGTGCAAGGGATGACAGCAGTGCATGTGCACTGCTGCATATAAAGGCAAGGCACAGTGGAAGAAACGGACATTGCTGCTTTTCATGACCTATAAAACTTCTCCACTGAAAGCAGGCTTGGCTGAGGGCAGCTCTCCAACTCATTGGGAAACCTCTTCATAGCAAGACATCCAGCTAAGGTTGTCTTTCATACAATAAAGCCCTTATTCCCTCATGCCTTTCATTCATGAGTAGACACTTTTCCCCAGGAGCCATAGTGCACACAGCCATGCAACAGTCACATCCCAGTTTTGCCCTGCAAAGCAGGCACATGCTCATGCACACCAACAACTTGCATTGCACCTCTTCCCTTCAGAGAAGTGCTGAAGACTCCAAAACCCATTATCTGATGCTAGATGTCCACGAGCCCTTCTTGCCCCACACCTGGAGGCCCTCTTTTACCTTGTAAAGAGGTTTAAAAGAGAAGGCTAAAGAAGAAAAAAATAATGATGAAACAAGTTCTATGAGTGGAAGATGCTGAAAAATGCTGAACACCAATAAGCTCCTACTATCTTAACTCAAAAGTCTCCGCTCTGTTGCTCTGTATCAGGCTCCGAAACAATCTTCTGGCTCTTGACATCATGCAGAAGGCAAGCAGGTTTCTCCCTTCAAAGCCCTCTAGTGATGGCCAAAGGTGCAGCAGTCACACAACTACTCACTTTGAGTGCAACCAGGAGATAAAATGTAGACAAACTCTTGTCACAAGAAATCACTGCTCACCAGCCACACCAGGTCAAGATGGCCATGTCTCAAGCAGTACATGAAAGCTCACAGAGCCACACCAAGCAGAGCGTTTGTGACATTTATCCACACTCTAAGTAGCTATTTATCCGCCAAAGGCTGATGAATATGGATATGGGTGCTTTGTGAACAATAATGGATTAGACCCTAATTCAAAACCAGCATCAATCCATCATGATTCTTAATTAAGACCCATGGCAGCGGGGTTGCAGCTACATGATCTTAAGGCGCTTTCCAACTCAAACTATTCTATGCTTCTGTGTGGAAAATTCACAAGAACGTAGGCATGATACTAAATGTATTTTTGTTTCTTTTTTTTTTATTCCTACCTCAAAAGATCCAACTTTTAATCTATATTGCGCCTCAGCAATAGATGTAATTTCTGCTCTTCACTGAATATACAGCTCCTGAATACTTGGGCTCCACAACTACATTCATCCCATGCATTACTGAGCTGCAGAGATCAGTAGAAGAAACAACTTTTCTTTTTTTTTTTTCCTAAGAAAAATTCCAATTAACCGCCAGCCAGTCTACATCCCTCTCCAGATCCAGCACTCCGACAGGGATGCTACCGTGTCAGCAGGTCTTCCCTATGAAACTACAACACTCTGCCCAAACCCACTTGTTTGCATTCTTCAGCTTTGTCAACCAGATGTATGAAACTCACCCATTACAGAACCAGCTATACATTTTTATAGCTCAAAGTGGAAAACCATTAGATGCCTCATATGCAACAACATTAAAATGAGCACTGTTTCCCACAATGAAGTCTGTTCTAACACCTAATTTATATTAGGACCACTTTATTGCCAAAGAAACTGCTGATTTAAATCATACCTATCTAGTATCTAGAGGAAGAAAGAGTATCACCCAGTGAATTAGCAATGCTACCACACAAGCATATACAGCAAGGGCAGGCTGGGCTTTTGATTCCAGACTTCACTTAAAGCAAACAGATGTCTTTCAGAGGTAGATCTACTTTGGCTACCTGGATTAGCCCACTCAAAGCTTGTTTTCTTTAGCCATTTACTAACCAAAGCACTATTAAATTCGTAATTAACATGGTTCTTTGCCTGCAAATACAGGGCAAGATCCAAAAAAGTGGTTCACCTAAGCCAGTCTCCCACAGGTCACCAGATCAGGCTTCCTCAGCACAGGTTTTTTGTATACACCACTGGAACTGAGCTTGCCACCCAGCAACTCTTTGCTCTGACATGATCCTGAAGGCTGGAATTCAGAATCACAACAAATGTTATGGAAATGGTCCAAAGCAGAAAGTGAGGTAATTTCTGAGGCAAGCAACTGGACTAAAAATAGGCTGTTGCACAGTGGAAAGAATCAGAAGGTGGGGGAATCCCTGCAGAAGACCTTTACACTCCATCCTTTATTCCTAAATCCACAGGTGTGGAGCACTACAAACACTCCCTCAGCAGCCAGGCTGTCAGAAATGTATCACAGCTGGCTTCCCTCTCAGATTCAGGTTGCGAAGAGATGGCTTTGGGGCTAGAGTTCCTCAGGCAGCCTCACAGCTGTAACTCTAAGGAGATGCTCATGCTGCTGTGAGCCAGCTCTCAAGCCACTGCCTCTCCCACTCCCTGCCCTGCCTGACCCCTCTTGCCCCGCCCCTGGCTAGCTTTTACTGGGGTGAAAACAACAGAAATCTAATCTGTAATAATATATATATTTATAGATATATTAATGAAAGTGTGTATACACATACACTATATGTAGAAATAAATATACGCACATACACACTTTATTGCCAGTGGATCTCTCTGAATGATGGAAACAGACAGTGATCCTACGGGAGCTGGGAAAGGGGAGGAAGAGAGGCAGGGTTGACCCTGAAGTAGCAGCCAGACATCAAACTGGCTTTGCTATATTGTAAAATCACATCTTGAAGAAGTAAGCTGAAAATGGGGAAAACCCATAGACACCTACGTAATGAGAAAGCACTGCTATCACAACAGGATGCTGTCTGAACATTTACAAATAGAAAATGCAACTGATCCTCCTTTCTTTCCTGCCAGAGGAAGAAATCCTTTCCTGAATTTACATGGGTGTTTGTTTGTTTACATTTGTAAGCACGGCAAAGAGAATGAGTTTGCATTTTCCAGCTGGTCTATCCATTTTTACAAGAACAGTGCAAACTCTAACAATTTGTGTTGCAAATGAAGACAAGGTTAGGTATATTTACTCAAACTCTTTTAATGAGAATTAAGGAGCAGCAGCAATTCTGAAATAGGAACCAACATCACCCTCAGGGCCTCAAGTTTGAGTGGGGACTTCGTCTGATGATGCAGCCCCCTCTGATCTATGAATCAGTGCACCTCTATCATTTTGTAATTGACTCAAGGCTTTACATTTAAACAAATTGTTGTGAAGGGATATAGTGAGAGAAGGAAATAAAAATTCAGAGTGAAAAACTAATTCAGTTATAAATAATGGGTTTGCCTTACAGGCTCAAGGAGAGGAAACACAAATAAATGCTACAGAAAAGGCTGCTAAGGTAAAATATGCAAGAGACAAATAAAATCCTCCCTAATGGTGCTGCCTTTGCATCACTATTTCCACAGCAGTGACTCACAGCTGCCTGGCCACCCACAGCCCTGGCTGGGAGGACAGGTTAGTGCTGGGGGGAGCCCAGCAGGCAGCCATGGGGATGCTGCATCTCCCTGCTGCCTCTGGTCTCTTTACTCAATTACGTTTCCATTCAGTAGAATATTTCACATTAATAACATGGCTTTCAGGAATTACGGACACTCTCCTTTCTTGATCTCGGATACAGAACCAAGGTGTTTCACCAGGCCAGTAACAGTCATCCGAAGGTCTGTGAGCTGCTACATTTACACTAGGATTTCCACTTAGCTCTTATGGGCTCTAGAATGAACACTAACATTCAGTTCAGTTCATGAAGGAGGAGCTACACTGGAAAATATCCTTGCCCTAGTGAAACACTGCAGAAATACCTCATACATGCAAAAAAACCTGGAAGTTCATTTCTGGAACAGACTCCTCTACTAAACAGAGAGGGAAACTTGTAAATACCCCCATGCTGCAGATGCAGGTGCAAAAGAAAGCAGGCTGTTGAACTCCATCATGTTTTTTGCACCAGTGATGCAAACTACCAGTAAAGAAACTATTGTTTTACCAGATGGATGTGAGGCAAAACACACCATCAATGTGCTTGCTCTCCACACAGAAACAGTAGCTGCTTCTGCTGCTAAACTTACTCACTTCTCAAAGGTGCACCTTCCAGATCCAAATGCTTGAGAAATAAAAGCCTGACACAAAAAAAGTCCGCAGGGAACCATCAGAACAAAAAGATGCCTCCTTGGCTAGACTCCCATTGGTCTAATCATGCTTGAAACAGGTCTTACTAAGACAGCAAGGACAGGAGAGGAAAAGTAAAACTTGTGCTTTTTATGAAGCATGAACCTTAGCAATTTAATGACAACATCTCTGCACTTTTATTTATCAGTAGAAAATGTTCTCTGCCAGAGGGGTTACACAAAGCAGAGTCAGTGGCTTTAATCTCTTTTGGATTAAACCTGCCTAGAGGAATTTTCACAGGCCCCTTGTCTGAAAGACTTGCAACGTTTCTAGGGTCAGGAGAAAACCAGCATCTTCTGCATTGATCAATTGAACTGCTTTGCACAGCATCTTCAAGGCTCTTTTAACACCCGGCTCATCCGTGTGCTTTCCATTGCATATTCAAGAAATAGGGGGGCGGGGGGAGAAAAAGAACACTTTCCTGTTAGGCACAAGGGGAGCATTTATCATGGTTACAAGTCAGCTTAGAGTACAACAAATTCCCAGGTCCTTCAGCATTAGCGCTTGCTGCCTTTATCTCTAGATTTAGGAGCTGCGCTTTAAGCCTGCGCTGTAGCCAGCTCTCTACATAATCACTCAAACTGCATCTTGCAAAAGGAGCACTGTCAAGAGACTCAGACCAAACATTTTTTTTTTGTCTCATTAAATGTTGGAGAGTAACACTGCTATTTTACATTTATATCTACATATACACGTTAAGAAAGAGAGGGACAGAGCTCACACAGGATAATCTCAAATACACAGTACAACCTGTGGGACAGTAAGCTAAAGAAGGAGACTTTAAGATGCTCAGAAGTAGTTTCCATGTGCTACCCTGCACACACTCCTAGCGCTGCATCACTCACTTGAAAGTCAAGCATCAGAACTTCTTTAAAACAAGACCCCAAACATCTACTTCCCCCTCCTGATTTACTGCAGAACGGTGGCCTGCTGACTGATAATGGACAGTGGCTAAGGTCTGGCTACCATTCCCAAAGCAGAGGCCATAAATTTCAGCCTCTCCCTTCTCCACACAGCCTGCCAGCTTTCACTTAACTTGTTGGGACTTTGTATCTTTGGAATTTCTCCTCCCCTCCTCATTAAACTTGGCTGAAGCTGGCCAGCAGATCCAAAAGATATTTGGTGGAAAAGCAGGCAGGACATACGCACACTATTGCCAAGAAGCCTCATTTCCTTAGGAAGTCAAGATAAAAATGTGGAATGTCGCAGCAAAAACAGGAGGAGCCCATAGGCAGGTGCAGTTTACGAAACTACAGTTAAACAGTCAAGAAAGATTCTATTTCAAGCAGATATATCCCCTTTAACATAAACAGAAAACCAATTCTCCTGTCTTTGATCTTAATGCCCAAGCCACATTTTAAAGTGCACTTCTGCAGGAGGGCAGCTCATGCTGGGCCAGGGATCTCTTGCTTGCCTATTCACAGGCAGGAGGAATACACTGCAGACACAAGTTCGGCCTAGATGCTCACTAAAATCAAAGCACAATGCTCTGTCATAATCCTCATTGGTTTTTCTCTACCTAAACTGGCAAGAGCACACATGCTCTAGCGCCGTATTGACAGGGTTGCCTTGTTTTCCTTGGGTAGACAATATGTCTGATTCACCAGGGGTAAATTAAGCTGTGCTGCATGTCTGACAGAAATGATACAAAACGCAGCCCTGTACTTCTTACTATTATCTGCGCACAAAACATTTCTGTTTCCCATCAGAACTGGAATCTCCTCAGACAGCTCAAACAAACAGAGCTCAGTGGTTGGGAAGGCAGCAGCAAATTGCATGTGTTGAGGCCACCTGCATGAACGCTCCCCTCGGCTCAGAAGATATGCTCCATCACTAGAACTTGCACAGGCTACTAACGCTCAAATTCGTGTCAGTGCAGGTATGACCTGTAGATTAAGTATCACGATTGTGAAAGCATCCTCACACTACCCACACTGCCTTCACCACTGCCAGTATTAGGGTCCAGAATTCCCTAACAAAGATATATGCTAGCAGTCATTCATATACACATGAAATCACATTGTCATTAGTGACTTCCTTGTTAATGCTCACAGCAGGTCTCCAGATGACTGCAGGTACTAAGCTTATGACTAAAGGAAAACAGGCACAGGATTACAGTTAAATGCATGAATACTGCCCACTTGGACTGATAAAGAACATCCAAAAGCTGGAATTCAAGCACTTGTCCTACTCATTATAAGGATAGTAACAGACGTCAGTAGCTCACGTAGATGACTTATCCTTTCCTTTGAGTGTGTCAATGCAGTTGCACCATCAGACCAAAGGAAAGAAGTTTTTACAGAAAAAGTCCAGACTTGTCCAAAGAGCTCAGGGCTTGCAGAGAAATCTTCTTAATACACAATCCTGCCCTCTCACTAATGGAAGTCAGCTGTAGCCTACACAGCCTTCACAAAGTGATGAGCGGTAACAGATTCCAGTGCCAGAGCTGAGCAGTATAACCTGAGCATCATCTGTTGTGCTGTAGCATTGTTACCTGGTTCTCTGAGGGCCAGGTAGGCAAAATCTTAAGTCTGCCTCCTGAAAACAAGGAGATACTTCTGCACTCCAAACTACAACAAAGTTCCCTTTATGTGGCCATAAATATAGTTTGAGTAATCTAAACTACATTATAACTTGCAGAGCATTGGCAAAGCATTTTTTTCTGCTAGACAGGACAAAAACCTTGCACGTCAGACCTGGCATAAGCACACAGATGAAGAGAAGGCAGAGGTAACACAACTTTCTTTGCACTTTCATAACACAATGATCCATGATCAACCTTGAGTATGAAGCCATCTCCTGGCCTCAGCTAAAAAGCCATCATCCAACAGAAGTAATACTAAATGAGCACCATGAAGCTGTCACAGTCAAAGCTCTTCTGCTATTGACAGGTAATAGATGCTGGTGTGGTAGCAATGATGCGCTCAAGGATCTTAAAGGCAAAAGGAAACCATCTGTTTCTTCCAGCCTTGAAACAGTCAAGTCCCAAAACAGGCATGTTAAAATATATAGAGCAGTATACCTGCAAGGAGAACTGACAATAGGCAGTGTATGCAATGCAGTCAGTCTTCCACTCAGGTGAAAAAACTTGTACTGAGAAGAAACTGTATGCTGAAAAAAGCAACTATAGAAACAAGCATGTATTTTTCTTTCCCATTAGCCAATTTTTTCCCACCAAACACAGTATCAGTGTGAAGTTGCTCTTCACTGGGACTCAGTAATGCAGAATCTTGGTGTTCGGCACCAGCTCTTTCCAGTCAATCCACATTGTGTATCATTTCCCAAGCTGCTGGGCTTGGTAATAGCCACAGTGTTCTGCCCTGACTCAAACTGCATGTGGAGCTCCCTATTCAACCTCCCTCTTGCAGCTGCATCAAACCTGACATCCTCCCCTTCCCAAATAAGCTCTTCCACTGACAGTCCTGCTAACCACCCCAGGACTCAGATGAAGAGAGTGGAAGTCCACCCTTTACCCAAACTGGTACCACCAGCACTGCTCCAGGAAAGTTTACTGGATCACACCCAAAAACTGCAGATCTGACTCAAGCTGGACGTTAGATGTATTTGCCTTGCTGTGAGATAAAGCATGACTGTAAGGACAAAAGGCTTCCCAGAGTTAAATGTCACTCTGCTCTGTCAGGACTATGAGCAGGAAGGCTAAGCACTGCCCTGCCACCCAAGGACACAGATGTTGCAACATGTCTGATGCCATGAGCTCTCCCCCATGTGCAGAGCCCTCACCATGAAGATGGACTGGACCTGTTCTGCCCAACCCAGGCAGCGTGGACCTGATGTGTATACAGGAGAGCCTGGTTCCACAAGGATATCAGCCAGCACCACAGGACTGAGCCTCCCTCCATCAGGGTCATGATAAAGCATGGGAAGAACTGTGCCAAGTTCCTGTGCAAGGGCATGCTGCAGAAGTAGTTGTGGAAGCTCAAATTAAGGAGGGAAACAGTCAATTATACAAATGCTCTACTGCTCAGAAAAGGCTGCCCCGCTGGCTGCTAGACTATTGTAGCTCTTTTTGACCTCCCAAACCAGATGCTACAGCTTAAGGGGACCACTCAGCTCAGCTCTGTTTTCCTCTGAACTGCAATAGAAAGTTCCCAGAATACTTGTTTTTTTTCTTTTTTGACCTAATCCCTGGAAGAGATCAGAGGTTCACCAGCTTCAGGAGGGACTGCACAGCAGGGCTGTCCACACCAAAAATACTTCTCCTATTTATTCCTTTTCCACAGAACAACTCTTTGTTTTGCCAGGTAACTGTTTAACCGAAGACTGTAAAATGTGGCACAAACAAGTAGCAAGCAAACTCACACTGGAGGGACAAGCAAGCAGGGTGCCAGTACTCCCCATAGGAATAATCTAGATTTTTAGTACCATGATCCATTCTCTCCAATTCATATCAAAAGGAAAGAATATGGCAAGGGCTTTCGGTAATTCTACTGGCTTCAGGTTTGCTTTGGCTAACTTTGCAGTAACCACAGGCATGGACTGCTGTATAAGTACTTTATCAGGTAGCTGCAGTAAGCCAGGTAAAGCAGTAGATTCGTGTCTCCACAATAAAAGGCCACCCATATTCAGTTTCTCTGGACTGGCTTAACCCAGTACTGTTACAGTGCTGTGAGGATCTGCATTTCCCAGTCTTTTCACATGAAACATTAACTTCTTAATGTTTTCATTAAGATAAAATCCACAGACTGTCTCCAGGTTCTCATGGTAAATAATATAAATATAAACATAAATATAATGTTATGGTAAACTTTTGGTGGTTATCATTTTTGTTTTCCCCTCATTTTGTCTACCTGCATGCATGGGAACACACACATTTTTGTTTATCTGCAGTCTTTCTGCAGACTGGTATTGGATGTGTTACAGACTATGGACAGATCATCCACATGATCCCATAAGATACAGATTCAAAAGAATCAAAGTGACTTGCCTACTGCAACATAAAAAAAAGCAGTCAGCAGAGTTGGGAAGACAGCAATGAATAATTCGGGTAACCTTTCCTGTCTAGGTATGGGAGATGTGCCATGTTTCTCTGCAGGCCTGGAGGTTTTGGTTTGGGGTTGTTAATTTTTGTGCAGAGCACGTACAGAAAGGGCAAGACAGGCAAGCACTAAAAGCTTGTCTGTCTTTCATAAATCAGCAGGATACAGTATCCAGTTGTTTACTTAGCATAATTTTACACAGACTAGACTGGACAAGTCATGAAACACTGGGCACAAGAGCTGAGAAATGCTGCTATTAAAAAAGGCATGCGGAAAACTTTCCCAAGGGATGCCAAGCGTGTGTGTGGGAAGAGGTAGGAGGAAGAAGCAGCAGAGTCAGGGGTTATAACGAACAGAAAAGAAGCGGTTGTGTTTTTCCCCCAAAATCAGTTGCTAAATCTTTCAAAGAGAAAAGCATCGCTGGAAGGGAAACACAGGAGTGACACTGGAAACCAGCTGTGCACCTGCACAGAAAACCTCCAAAACAGTTAAGCAGAGTCGAAACGCCTGTTTAGGGTGTAACGCAAGTTAACAGCTTAGATGCAGGCAGATTTGCCAAGTAAGCTTTGGTAAGGTTTTAAATGTTATTTATTTCACAAGAAAATGGATTCTTCTAACTAAACAGCAACTGCCAAATCTTTCAGTGTACTTGCGTTGCATTGGTAACATCGGTCACAGCTCAGCTGGTGTGCTACAGGGCTGCACACCAGTACACAGCAAGGAGCTCACGGGCAAGCGAGTGGAAAGGGTCACCATGGATTGAACACCGCCTTCTCCAAAACAATGCCCCAGAAGGAACAGAGACAATAAAAGGATTAAAGGCAGACTACAGCAATTTTTCAAATGATGCCTCCCTCCATAACATGCATGCAGCCTGAGCTTCACCCTACATATATGTACATCTCAGAGAATACTTTCTGAAGCATGTATACACTGATAGTTCATACTGTTCCCCTTTTACGGTCGTTGGGCTCATTCCAACAACAGAACAGCTTTCAACTGATGAGGACTTGAGGGGGTTTTTATTTGTTCTATGCTCCAGTGAAATTTTTTTCACCCTACATGCTCTTCAGCTTTGCCTTCAGAAAGTGAAAATAGGACCTACATATGCACCATTCTGTAGGAAGACTTACAGATCTTTAGATCTTACAGATTCTTTAGTGCCTCTGCTTTAGTGCTGCAGATGTAAAGATCTATAAAGATCCACGCAATCTTCTAAGCCTTTTCTTAATTTGTTTAGAGAGGAGGAAAGTGGAAGAGACAGGAAAGTTTTATGCACATCAACACCCCCCTGACGTTTCAGGCAGCAGTACTAACTAGTCATAATATATTCAAAGATCAAGCTGATATCTTCAGCCCACCTCCTCTTTTCTCATCCTTACCACCATTCTTTTCAAAATTAAAATCTGAAGAGAAAACCACAAGAAACGCTGGGAAGGATGAACAGCATTTCCACAGCACCATGTACGTTACAGAGCTGTGATGTTTCTCCCAGTGTCTCTAGTTGGAGGTTATACCACCTTGTTTTCTTCATGCCAACCAAAACTTTTTCAGGAAAGCCGTCACTCCGATTTTGACATCCCTCCCATGCGGGTGATCAAAGCTGTACTGCCCAGAACTGATGTAACCTCGCTGATCCTGAGCAATGTGTGAATTGCAGAACTGGGGCTTTGAAAACTGAAAATTTGGGGTGTGCCCACAGAGCGTGCCAACACATTAAGCTTTCTAATTTGTCAAGCGTTTGGCAAAGCAGGTACTAGATCAGAGGTATCCCAGAAGAAAGCCTTGGATATGTTCTCAATGCAGGTTAGACAAAACAGTCTGATAATGGCATAACACTGCCAGTGACACATGCACAGAGGCAAAAGACACCTAGAGGTTCTGTAGATGCTCAACAAATATATCACAATTTCAGTTTTATGGAAGTTTCCACTGAGGCCTCTTTCCCCATGGACACAGTTACAGTGTTATCACTGACCTACAAGAGCAGTTCACCTAATTGTAGCTCCTGAAGCAGGTGGAGAAGGTATACTTGAGGCTGTGGTTCCTTCAGCACTTCTTTCAGGGAGTGCTGACGGTGGCAGTCACTGCCCTTTCTGTTCCACATGCTCTCTCTACCATCCGTAAGCCTCCATCTCCAGGATGGAGATGCACTGTCTGCCAGCAAAAGGAGGTCTTCATGACACCATCCCTTGAGGAACTGATGATGAAACTTTATGACATGGACATCTCTGTCAGCAATGTCAATCTGAGCTACTGCCCCTTCTCCGCCATGCCTGGCAACAGCTCTTTTCCAGTCTCACACCACCTTCTTCATAGCGACGGCACAACTGTTTGCAATGTCATGTGCTACACTAGATCAGCAAACCAATCCAGGTTATAAATAACCAGGGGAAAAAGAAAAGCGAGGGTATTTTTAACCTGGAACCACAGCCTGTTCACTGATCCAGGTCACCATCTGGTCTCAGGGCAGTTGTGCCAGCACAAGTGTTGGGAAACAGGCAAGGAACCAGCAAGAAAAAGTGGACAGGAATATCCTGTGGCCACATCTGCCACCGAGAAAATGGCACATGCAATGGTATCACTCATGCCTGGTGTTAGGAACAGTATCATCCGTGCCTGGTGTTAAAAACTGGAGCTGACTTAACACGACTTGGAAGAATTTACACCACATTTTTAGCCTCCGCAGGCTCACTACTTAGAAGCAAAAACACATGAGCTCCACTGGTAGGAACGACAACACTTTCAAGCTGCATGGGGCTAACATCTCCAAACTCCTCCCTCTGGTTGCCCTCTAGCCCTGAAAAAGCATGAGCTTCTGAGATGAAAGTCAGACAATGCCAATATACAACTGACTTTCTAAAAACAGCCAAAAATTGAGTTTCAAAACATAAGCCATCTCCCACAACATGAGCTCAGCCATACTACAGACAGCATTTTTCAACTGTTCTCCTTTTGCTGTGCAACCTCTCCATTACAACTGTTTGTGATTAAGATAAGCTATTAAAAACAAAGGAAGTGTACAGTACAGCCAATCTTATGGAAGAAGCCTTCGCTGTGCACCGTCCATCAAGCTGCCCTGTATAAAACCACTGCACAAATGGAAATGTTTGCTGTGCAAAGAACATTCACTGTGTGTCAACACACCTTCATTCTTCTCTGGTTTGCCTGCTTGTTAACTGCAGCAAAAGAGCACTGCCTCCTCATGAAGGCAGCCTTTGAAAATCCCCAGCTGAAAACTGATTTTTATCAGGCCATCTTACAAAGCAAGAATGTCTAGCTCTTGGCAGACACAACAGCTTAAGTCAGAGAGGGGCAGTCACACTGCCTATCGATCACAAGCAGATTCAGAGATACAACTGAAGTCCCACCAGTTGACCTAACCCTACCTTCTTGTTTTCCTGTTTACCCAGTATTCCCCAGCCACTCACCTAGGAGCTTGTGTCTTTTTGCAGCCATTTGTACTTGCTGGCACATATGCACACACCAAACTATAACCCATTTTGCAGCAACAGCCTTGCAGGAGTTTTGCTTGTAGGAGTTAAGCTTGCCAAAGCCCTCCTGCCATGTACAATGCACATGCATTAACGCAATTTTTCCCCTAATACCTATAAAAGATTGAAGAGTTCAGGAAAATAAGATGCTTGGTTTGAAGAGGCACAACCTCTCTTCAGAAGTGTGATATCAGTCAAGCATTGCAGATATCACACAGGAGGATCCCAGTTGATTTTAAATCTGAAGCTGTTGTTAATTTGTGGATGCAACTTGAGAAAACATGAATGGAATCAACAGGGAAAAACCCATGCTTTTCCTGATCTGTTTTGAAGACATAATTTAAACTGATTGCTTTTTGAACAGCATAAACTGCAAGACATCTAAGGATTCAAGTATAGGCATATATTTTTCATTTCTTTGGCTGGGTTAATTTCCCGTCTTTCCCATCTAAAGCTCCACAGCAAATCCCCCAGGTCAGTTACAACTACTACTTTACACCGCTGAATTCTGCCAGCAATCTGCTCATCATTCCTGCAGATGTTTCTGCTTTCAGACTTCTTGGAACTTTATTGGACCCACTCCTTTGAATAAATATATACCCTTTGTAGGCTGCAAATGTAGCAGTGAAATTACCGTCCTCTACATCAAGCAGCCTCCTCACCTTTTTTGGTACAAGCAAGATGCTACATATAAGAGAAAAAGGTAGGAAGCAGGGAATCTGACTTTTTTCCCCCTCTTCTGAGAAGTGTCTGAAAAGGGAGTGCTATGTCTGCTGCTCATATGTCCTAGGACCAGCCAAAGCAATCTGTGAAGAAGACCAGAGGGCCCTGAACAAAAATCTCATAAAGGGGAGATGGGCTGGAGAGGTCAGGTCCTGCCAGAAGAAAGCAAACACCCACATGCAAGGACTATGCCCTTCAAAATAAATACGAGGTAAGCCATATGCCATCTCTTATTATTAAATTTTACCCATATTGTTAATAAAGTAGATTATTCTTCTGCTCACCTCCGTAACGTCCATGACTTTGATGGCTGCCAGCTGACCTGTCTTGACATGTCGACCCTGAATAAGAGAGAGAAAAGTCAGTGCCAGCATCTCACCCATCCCTTCAGCATACACAGAGCAAAACATTCAGACAACAGGTCCAGACGCTGGGTTTTCCAGCTGCACTGGACCCTTCTGGTATTTCATATGAAAAACAATACTCTGGAAGGATTAAAAAAAGAGTTTTTTAAATGTTCTTATACAAATCTTAGAACCCATTTCTTTTTCTCCATATTAAAAGGATGACTACCAAGATTAAGTGCAGACAGATAACATTCACAGCTTCCCTTCTGTTTACTTTAGCAAAGCTCATAGCTGGTAATGATAGCTTATTAACATGCTAGAATAATTAAACTCGCCATATTGCATCTTTCATTTTCATGCACCAGCACCTAGTACCTGGGTGACATATTACTAGGTAAATGCAAGCATGTTTAGGGGCTTGCAAGAAGGACATTTCTCTTTGTTTGGGTCTTCACCAGTGTAAGAAAGTGAGTTTTCTTCAAGTGATGCATCAGACCTGCAATAGCTCTCTTCGCCTGTCTCACAATAGCTAGACAAGAACAAGACGTTGTCTCCCTTCAGCTGCGCCACCATAAGGGTATGGTTTCTCAGTACAGCTGGAGCTGAATTAATAGATCCCAGCTCCTGCAGCGGGGAGCTCCAACCCTTCCTTCCCCTGCCTCGCTCCAGCCTCCTGTCACATATTTCTCCTGGGAGCACTGAGCTCCTTCTGGCACTCATCAGATCATATGATAAGCTGATTGAGATCACTGAAATGGCAGAAAGTTAACACAGAAAAAGCAAACTGCAGGGTGGGGCGGGGGATTGCAGATCAGGAAATTAAACTGGTTTGTTCTGCAGTCAGAGCAGAGCCAGAGCTGGCAGGAGGCGGACTGCACGGCTGGGAGGCAGGCAGCACCACGGGCCCCTCCAGCTCCAGCCATGGTTGGGCTCTAACTGGCCTCAGCTGACTCTGACAAAACCCTTTCTTTCTCCAGTATATTTTTACACAAGGTGGGGCCGTATCAATTAGCTGTGCTGTATTTTTATTCCAAACACCACTTAGAAATGGCCCTAGGATTGGTGTTATCCTGCTCTCCACATGACACCCAGCAGGCTGCCCAGAGACTTCCAGACAAACAGCCTGGTCTCACAACACCTTTCCCAAGCATCGTCCTCAAAGGCTCCTCTCTGAATCAGTCATGCTTGCCAGGAAGAAGGGTGCTCACTACACTTCCTCACTTTTGTCACAAATAATGATAAAAACCACAACAAAACACTGCATTAAAGTCACAGTTCCTTTACCTTTCTTCTCACCAATTTTTAAGTTTCCTAGGCAGAAACTTATACACAGCATTCAGTATAGCTGATGGACATCAACAGAGTATTTTTTCTTGGACTAAATGTTTTATCTCTTTACAGATCCTTTCAAGACTGGCACCCCAGAACTGAAGCACCCCAAACCACCAGCCTCTTTGGAGAAATCCTGATCCCTTCACACCTGATGATGCCCCTTCCATGAAGAAAATGGCCAGGCATACTGCTAGTGCAGCAGAAAGGATGGAATTCTGCAGAATTCACAGCCTCCGCTTTCTTTCACAACTCTCATTGCGCTTCTCTCTCCCCTTATTAACCAATCCACATGCTTTCTATAAATAAATCACTGTACTCAGGCTTCTGCCGGCTCTGTAAACTCCCTTTATTGCATGCATTTCTTTTTACAGCTTGATCTCAAGCTGGTTTTGATTCCGAAACAAAGTTAGGGTCATAAGGTATGCAGTAGCCAAGACTGACCTCACCTTGACCTTACTACTTCTTAAACCAAAGCCCTTCAGCAAGCCCAGGAGAGATGCAACTCCAATTTCCCACCCTGGACCTCTGCCTAATGACAAAAGCCTGTGGTCTTCTCCTCAGGATTTAACATCCCACCAAGGGAAGAGGGGGAAATGTTTTCCACCAAGGTGGAAGAACACCTTCTCTCAGCACTGCCCACAGCCATGTGGAAGTAACTAAAAGGCCCAAGGATATGGGGAAGCACAGTCTGAGGTACAGGAGGAATATGCTAAAGATAAGAGAGCAACAAGGACATCTCAGAGAAAAAAAGCTCACAACACTAATGAGGAAGAACACTGAGGAAGAAGAAACATTTTAAAAAACAGTGAAATATGATTCACTATTAATTCTGCAGCAAAGCAGGGGTGCCAAAACGGTGATAGAACATACGCCAAGCAGAGAAAGTGACACAGAATGAAGCAGCAAGACATCCACAAGATGCCACATATCTAATGGAAAGTTTGCTCTATTTGTCTTTTTAAATCTACGAACTACTGGTGGGCTTGTTATTTCCACAGAGAAGCCTCAAGCTTCCCAGGGCTCAGGCTTCACAGCTATTCTCAAGACGATGTTCCTCCCTGTGAGACTGGCCCACTCAGAATGACTAACGTGCAGCAGCCTAACCATCCTTCCCCTGCAGCTTTATGAGATCCTGCTGGTGCCTCCACTAGACCCTATGAAAACCTGGGCCACGACAGCTACAGCACAGTGCAGCGATTGCTCATGTTTCACTTTGCTGTTTCTGCAGCAGGGATGGGAAAAGCTTCTCCATAACCCTCCTAAGGGACTGGAAAGCAAGGGAACTGCAGACTGTGGGAAGTGTGGGCTGCTCAGTATCCCAGGCCAAATTTAAACCCCGGTCATTTCAGAATATTGTTTAAAATTACTCCAAATACCCTTTTCATAATGTATGGAACATAATGTATATAACATACTATAACCATCTACAACACATATGTGGGGGGTTGCATGACATTCATTTATATGAGAGAAGTAAGAGGACATTTTGAAGCCCCATTCTTTCCATTAAAAACATTTTTAGAGGGAGGAAGAAAGCAAACATCAGAAGCACAACATATAAGCATGAGCAGAGATTTTGTTTGTTTGTTTATCTGCTTAACAGCTCAAGAACAGACTTGTCAAACTATTAGCATGCTGCTATAATTTTGCTTGCAACATGAAATGGCTAAGCATTCCCATTTCGGAAACTCATCTTCAGATTTTCATAGCCAGCTTTTGCTTTGGAAAAATCTGTCTGCATTAAAAACAATAACAAAATCACAAAGTGGTTGAATGCAACAAAGGAGCTACAGGAGTTGTAGATAGGAGAAACCCTCTGAACTCAGCCTCCCGGGATAAAAATTTATTCAAGTCCAACTCCCAGGACACTTCACAAATGTGGTAACCATTAAGGCCCCATCCAGCAGCAACACCACTGGCGAACACTCCAGCAGGACAGCATTTTTCTTGCAGAATGAAGCCTCTGCTTTAGCACTGTCTGGAGTTGCGGCCCCTTGGGGTGTCCTGGGCTCACCCATCCCCAGGGCACAGCAGAGATTCTTGCAGCTGCGTTTCTGGCAATTACCATTGGAGTATCTGAACAATGTCACCACCAGATTGCAAAACACAACCCATGCTAACTGAAAACATCAGCTTCTTAAAATAATGCTAGATACCAAATACCAGAGGCTGGGGATCACAGGGTAAGTGTCCCCTGGCCAGAAAGTTAAATGTGGATATGAAATATTCAATGACGTTGATAGCAACCTAGATGCATCTTGTTAAGCTTAAGATGACTGTCTCCAGATCCAATGGACTGAGGAGGCTGCAGAGGTTGTGCCACATAGTAACAGCAACAAGTAGTAAAGGTTATGTCATCCAGAGAGTAAGAGTCTGCCCTTTACTAAGCCTCAGGGTAGGGGCCACAACAAACCATTGCTACTGTCACCTAAGCCTGGCTCCCACCACCATGAAAAAGAGCCCACCAACACATTTAGACCATGTTAAGATTCTATCAATCAAGATTTCCAAACTACTTGGAGTTTCTTTTGCATCCTCCCTGCCTTTCTTTCCCTCTTTTCATTAATCTATTAATATTAAAGCACTTGATAATCCTCCTAAGGAAGCAACATAAGAATATTTTTAAGACTGCTACTGCAACATTCTATTTTTAAATGGCCTGCTGGGATGAGCATGTCAACATAGTTGAGCCTGCTGACCCCAAATCTTGTTCTGTTTCTTCTCATGAGGATGACAGAAAGTTCACATACATACAGAGCAGTTTAAATACAGCTATTCTCATCAACACAGCAACACTGCAGCATTTAACTGGATCTTAAACTGAATTGACTACTTAAGCATATTCCCAGTCATGTCTGATAGCAATATGCTGTTTATTTCTCATCTCAGTGGGCTTTAAGCATGTTGAAAAGCAGAGGGACAAGGGGAATCCTTGGTAGACTGCCAAGATCTGCAGAACATTATAGATTTCAAACCTACCCACACTCTCCAAGTCAGTTAATACACCTACTTCTTGCCTCTTTCTTTCTCTGCACATATTATTACTGTAAAAGTTTTGCTTTGGGAAGGTTCAAAGGCAAGCAGTGTTATGTGCTGTTTTTCACAGTATTTTTTCCCCCCCTAAGATGCCTTAATGTTATCAAAGAACTATGCAAATTAAGTGCAAAAGAAATCCTATCAGCTCATTTACCTCTTACCCTCCTGATTACCCAAGATATGTATTCCACAGTAATGTAGTTCTCCTACCAGTACAGTTTCTGGCCTGTGTAGTAATGTGCCTTTTGGGGGACTGTTCCTGGAAGCTTGCTCTCCAGCTAAACACCATGGAAGGAGAACATGGGGCAACATCACACATTAAGGAAGGAAGGCAGCCTGCATGACTCATGAACTTGCAAAGTTGGGTTATGCTGTGCACTGTACACAATTAAGTCTTTGGAAAAATTCTCCAACCTCCCAAAATCCTATGCTGACGGTTGTGGAAAGAAGAGCAAGTTGAAAAAGTAATCTACAAAGTCACATTTCAGTTCCTACAACATACAAAGAAGCAGCAGGCTACATTTAAACACGATATGACGTGAAAACTCACCATGGTACCACCACTTCATAGTGCTGTAAAATGCCCTATGCCAAAATTAACTTCTCAGTTTCCATCTTACTTAGTTGACTCTAAACTCCTACCAGCCTAAGGCAAAAGGCCATGGAGCAATACTCTGCTATTAAGTTGCACACACCAGTGCAATAAATGATACCTTATTATTCCAATGCATGTTTACCATCAGCTCTTTTTGTCACTCGCCAACACAGAACGCTGCAGACCAACCAAATTTGCACTGTGAATACTTGGTCTCTACAAGACATTTCTTCCAACTCCCCAGAAAGACTAGGTCTACCCTATGAAAAACAACAGGAGTAGTGCTTGTGGAGGAAACAGAACATGCCTTTTTGACAGGCAAAAAGACAGAATGGCACAAAGTGAGAGCAACCTCCCCAGCTAAAAACAAATAACAAAATATAAAATTTATATTTCTAACATTTTTACCTAGTTGCATATGTAGCCAAAATAATGCTGTTCCCACTGATAACAGCATTCTCTAAGCTAAATCATAGGCTCCAGTGATGGAGATAAATTTGTAAAAAGAGGGATAATGTTCATCTGGCATGGAAGCTCCTTCTAGAAAAAAAATCAGCAAAAAACCTCAGCATAAAAGCCTAGCAAATCATCACAGAAACACATGAGAAGAAAAAAGGTCAACATTAATGTTCTTTCTTCCTGTTAGATGATTTCTAAACCCAAACCAACCAGAAGCTATTAAAGACTCCCACTGTTTAAGACAAAGGACAGGATTCTGTGTTTTCCCTCTAACTCTTGACATCAAATGCCTGGAAAGCAGAACAGAAAACAACATACTCTCTTATCCTGCTTTGGATATCCACAGGCTCACTAGCTGTCTATTGAAGAAATAATAATGACAATTTATTCATGCATAGTACTGCATTCTGTGAAGTATGAAAGACACAGTTATTATCAGTCCTGTACTTCCAGGGACAGAGTGAAAAGACATTACCAACCAGTAAGGATGAAGAGTTCCATGCACTGATTTTTTTACTTCAATTGCTAGTTTTGCAGTAGACTTCCCACTCCAAAAGATGTTGGATATACATTATCAGAGGCATTTCCTTCTCTCAAACAGTTCATTGTCTTAATAGGAAAAAGGAAAGGAAGGGAAAGGAAAGGGAAAGGAAAGGGGAAAGGAAAGGGGAAAGGAAAGGGGAAAGGAAAGGGGAAAGGAAAGGGGAAAGGAAAGGGGATAGGAAGGGAAAA
>NDXB01014817.1:231942-256391 GCA_002631895.1 Agapornis roseicollis
AAGGGGAAAGGAAAGGGGAAAGGAAAGGGGAAAGGAAAGGGGAAAGGAAAGGGAAAGGAAAAGGAAAAGAAAAAAAAAAGAGAAAAGAAAAAAGAAAAGAGAAAAGAAAAGAGAAAAAAGAGAAAAGAGAAAAGAGAAAAAAGAGAAAAGAGAAAAAAGAGAAAAGAGAAAAAAGAGAAAAGAGAAAAGAGAAAAGAAAAAGAGAAAAGAAAAAGAGAAAAGGATGGTGAGGAAAACCGTGGCAGAAAGCCACAATCTAACTTTCCCAAGATCACAACAGGTCAGTGGCAGAACTCAAGAGTGAGGAGGCATCTCTGCCCACTCCCAGCAGTCCACCTCACCCCACTGATTAGCAGAAGTTTTTTGCCTAACGGGAGAGGATAGGAAGAGAACTGTAATGTCACACAGTTCTGCCCCTCCATCAGACACCCTAGCCATCCATCACCTGGCTGCTGCATCAAGCTTTGCTGCTCTGCAAGCAGCCACCAAGAGCTTCCTGCCCCAGATTCATAGCTGCTTCTACAGGGACACTCAAGCTAACCGGCTTGACTCCCCAGCCTGGAAAACACCCTCTTCAGGATGCATCCTTTCAGCCACCACCAAGCTATGCCTACATTTAGTGACATATAGTCACTCATTTTCCTTTGTAAGAGTCCCGACCCTGAGCCCTCTCCAAGAGGAGAAAGGCCTCTAGCCTTATTATTGCTTTTTTCTGCTTTTAAACATACATAGCAAATTTAGTTGGGACACTACAGAAAGACACCAAAAAAACCCAAACTAAAACAAAAATAAAAGAATAAAACCGGAGCAGAAGCATACCTCCCATGTGGACACAGTTGGCTCAGACTACATTTGGCTTCCTCTGTACATATCAGCTAAAATCTGCTGTGTCCAGCTCTCATTCAAATCAGTTCTTCACCCAACCATAATGGCTTTACCAGTCACTAAATCCACCCCTCCTGACACTGATTTGTCCCTTCAGACTTCCTGCAGTGGTCTCCTATGCAGAACCATTTCTTTCTGGCAACTATAAATAAAAACAAGCCAGACGGAGAACATGAAAAGAATTTAGACCAAAATGATTAAACATATACTTGTGGATACAAGACAACATGGGCCACATATACAGATGACTTTTTGCTGCACACCTCAGAAGCCGCTGTCACCACCAAACACCCTCTGTCGGATCTAGGCCACCAGCTGAAGGAGAGGCAGGCCTGATTTGGTGGTACAGCCATAGCAAGTCCTGGTATTTATCAGGTTGCAAGGACCACCAAAGGTCTCCAAAGCAAGCAAGCCACCACCACAACCACATAGTGCTACTTCAGATGCTTCCACCTCAGACCAAGCATAGTTCAAACTGACCTGCTATGGATGGTAAGAGCTTTGAAACAACACAGGTGCCTCCTTAGCTGGGAGAGACAGCAGATAAAGGGCAGAGTCTCCCCATCACTTGAAATAAACCTGGATAAAAGAAGCTCAGTGCTGCTTCTCTTTGTTTGTTTGCTTTTTAAATGAATTCATACTGACATTTAACTTATCACCCCTGGATGTGCAAATCTGAGCTCTCAGACTGAAAGAAGCAATTTACACCTTGTGACCAAGGCCCTTTGCAAACCCAGGCAAGCCTGGACCCATTTCACTCAGGTCACCACCAAGAAGCTGCTGAGAAACCACCCCAGTGCTTTCTGAAAGAGAAGGAGAGTCTTCCCTGGCGAATTTAAATATTTAAGCATTGGGTATATAGAAGTGCCACAAAAGACATAATTCTCTTTGGAGAAAATAAAATCAAAACCATAGTTAGTCCCTGCCTCTCTGTGCACAAATGCTGTTGTAAGCAGCTTGTACTCTCCTGGAAGACACTGTCAAGAGGTTATATACCACGAGAGAAGGAAAACCAAGCCCACACACACCCTACCAGTCTTGTTGCATTCAATCTACTGCCAAAAAGCACGGCTCTGAAAGGCAGGCAATATTCATCCCAAGGCAGCAAGGGAACAGTACTCATCACCAGGTGGCATCCAGCAGGTACAGACATCATGCTACACTGCTTCAGGGACCTGGCTGCACTAGGCACCATCCCATAATGTCCACCAGCCTCCCAGAGGGCACCAGGAGGGGTATTAAATAGAGACCAACAACTTCTTTAATTTCAAGTACACTAAACCAACAGGGGAACTAACCTTATTGTAAATGCAAAAGACCTGGTGGGAGGGGAAGGGGAATGGGAGAACAATTGGCTCCACTGCTTTTATTTCCCTTTTTAATATGTTTTGGGGTTTACTGTTGTTGATTCAACCCACTGGACAAGGAAGAGCACAAAACACACACTACTGAGTTTAACTGATCCCACAGAGAGAGTCTTGCCTTTTGTCTAGCTGCACCATGAGACACTAACAAACCTACTGCGTGGGAAGTACCTGAAGCTATCACTGGAATGCTTCATATTAATGAGGGACAAAGGGAAGGAGAGCTATTTTTATTTGTACACCATTCCACAAGAACAATACAGCCAAGCTGAGCAGGGAAGTCAGGCTGTGCAATGAGTTTTATTTCAACATGGTTAAAATCAAAGATTTCACATCCACAACCTTTTAAAAAATTACAGAACATTGGTAGTAAAGAAAAGTTAAAGAAGTGTTAAATATACATTTTATGTATGTGTATATATATAAAAATATATAAATTCCAGTCCAACTGTCAGTACTCCTCCAGTGCTACAACATGCAACAAAGAAGGACTGGAATTGTGTGGTTTATGGCTTTCTGCTTTTCCTGCTGAGGGCAGACACTGATTGACAACCTCTTTCCTTACAAACATGAGCAGCACCGCTTCCAGCTAGTCACATCTTCTCGCCATTATGGACTAGGGAGCTATAATTTACAAGGCAGCAACTGCTGAAATTAAAATACAACTTCTGGGGCACCAGATACACTGAGAGGGTGCTACAAGAGGAGGCACTCTTACAAAGAATGGGGACCATGTTTTATACTGCGGCCTGTCTGTAAGAGCAAATTAAGAAATACTTTACCAACTTGTTTGCAAGATGCAAAACACACATTTAGCCTGGAGTTGTGTGTATTTTAATTAAACAAGGGCTTGCACCAGGAGGCTCTTTCCAGCATTTTTATCTTCTGATACCCTGCCAAGTACATCTGTGATTCTAAAGAAAGAAAAACACACCTTGTCCTTGAGAAACTGGCACGTGGCCAGCGAGTGATCCGTAAACAGCTTTGTGTCCACATAAAACTATTTTCAAATGCTCAGGCAGTATTTTCAGACCTCAAACTATTTCTGCTTTGTCAGCACAGGAGCCTGACTCAGAAATCCAAGCCTGTACTAACAACCCTTTCTGTACCAGAGTTGCCGGCAACAAAACCCCAACCTCAGAGGTCACTGGGCCCTTTGGTTTTTTCACTTAGCAGAAAAAGGTCCAAGCTGAACACAGTTTCCTCTCAGCTGCTGCTTGGATAGTATTTAAGCTGTGCTCCCAAAGCCTGTAGCCAATGTGGTTATTATATGAAAGGGCCACACAACAGAAAATGCAACGTACTCGACTCGCAGGTTAATCCATGGAGAAGGACAGCATTCATTAAGGAAATGGAGCCTGTGTGTTCTCTGATTATTACTTTTTATCAAGTACTCAAGAACACACCAAATGCCTCGCAAAAGCCAGTCAAAACACGTTCACCGGTCTTAAATAACACACCACAGGCTTTCACAGACCAAGCTGTGGCAAACGAAAAAGGAAAGAAATTCCTTTGGAGGACTTGTAAAGCAGGCCCATGGTGCTGCTGCCATTGCTGCTGGCCCCCACCTGCCCTGCTGCACACTCAGGGTACAGATATAATGTAGATTAAGCAAAAGTTATTTTGGTGCAAAGGATCTGTGAAGTATCTTTCTATAGGAAGAGCCATCAGATCAATAGCTGGCTCCAAGCCTGGTGTCACTGGCAGAATTTGGGGGTTTTGAACATGGGTCAATTTGCATGACACCGGGCCTGATTCTGAAGGATGGAGTACACCTACCTCAAAGGGGGGTACATGATCGTTAAACAAGAGTTTGCAGGGCTCATGGAAAGAGCTATAAACTGGATTTGAAGGCAGAAAGGGATAAAAACAGGTTCCGTAGAGATAAGCCTGGGGGCACCACACCAGTGCTTGAGGGACAACATGCTAGCGAGGTCCTTTGGACTGCTGTCTCCATGGAGGCAGGGGATGGAGAGCCATGTGCCAGCAAAGAACAAGGGTTATTGATGTATCAGAAACCACAGAAGCACCCAAGAACAGTCACATGAGAATTACAGTTTTCTTGCACCAACTGAAGTACATCTATACCAATGCACACAGCATGGACAACAAACAGGAGGAGCTAGAAGTCATTGTGCAGCTGTGGAAAACTAGGGCGTAGATGGCATCATGGAAACATGGTGGGATAACTTGTACAGCTGGAGTGCTGCAATGGATGGCTATAAACTCTTCAGAAGGGACATGCAAGGAGGGAAAGACACTGAGGTGGCCATCCACATTAAGGGACTATTTTGATTGTCTAGAGCTTAATGATGGCGATGATAGGGTTGAGTGTTTGTAGGTAAGAATCAGGGGGAAGGCCAACAAGACAGACATCTCAGTGAGAATCTGTTACAGACCACCCAACCAGGATGAAGAGGCAGATGAAATATTCCGTAAGCAGTTAGAAGAAGTCTCACAACCACTAGCCCTTGTTCTCATGGGGGAACTTCTGGAAATACAGCACAGCAGAGGGGAAACAGTCCAGGAGGCTCCTGGAGTGTGTGTAAGATAACTCCCTGATGCAGCTGGTGTGGGAGCCAACTAGGGAAGGCACTCACTGGACCCACTGTTTGTGAACTGAGAAGCACTTGTGGGTGATGTGAAGACTGGAGACCATCTTGGGCATGGAGATCACGAAATAGTCAGAGTTCTTAATTCTTGGAGACAAGAAGGTCAGCAGAACTGCTGCCTTGGTCTTCCAGAGGGCAGCCTTTGGCCTACTGAGGATCCTGCTTGACAAAGTCCTTTGGGAAGCAGTCCTGAAGGGCAGGGGATTCCAGGACGGCTGGACATTCAAGAAGGAAATCTCAAAGGCACAGGAGCAGGCTGTCACTGTCCCCATGTGCAGAAAGATGAGCTGGTGGGGAACACTGGCCTGGCTCAACAGAAAGCTTGGGTTGGAACGCAGGGAAAAAGAAGAGAGTTTATGACCTTTGGAAGAAGGAGCATTGAGCTACTGCAGCAGATCCAAAGAAAGGCAACAAAGCTGGTGAATGGCCTAGAGCACAAGCCCTGTGAGGAACAGCTGAGGGAACTGGGGCTGTTCAGTCTGGAGAAATGAAGGCTCAGGGGGGACCTTATCACTCTCTACAGCCACCTGAAAGGAGGCTGTTGTGAAGTGAGGATTGGTCTCTTCTTACAGGTAACAAGCCATAGAACAAGAGGTAATGGCCTTGGGGTGCACAATGGGAGGTTTAGGCTGGATATTAGGAAAGCTTTCTTCTTCACAGAGAGGGTGATCAGGCATTGGAACAGGCTGCCCAGGGAAGTGGTGGAAAAAGTGTTCCTAGAGGTATTTAAAAGACCTATATATGTGGCACTTAGGGACACCATTTAGTGGTAGATTTGGCAGTGCTAGGGTAATGGTTGGACTCAGTGATCGTAAGGGTCTTTTCCAGCCTTAACAATTCTCTTGATTCTATGATCTTAGTCCGCAGTACACACCTTCTGTAACTGTACGTAGGGTATACACTGTAGACTTTTTTTTAGGCTTTCTACTAACAACTGCACTTGGGGAAAACAAAACAAAACCCCACAGTATTTTCTCAAGTCACTACACAAAATTATTATTATCCTGCTTATGATCCAACACCAGTTATTTCTGCACACCACAAGTCATGACTCTGGAGCATAACTGTCATTAGATGTAATATAAAAATTGTTAGTTGGAAAGGCCAAGCTTTTGGTTGTAAATCACTCAGCAATCTGGAACAAATAAGACAACTCAGTATGCTCCAGGACTGCAGAAAATGAGCAAGGACCAAAATTCAGCTTTGGAGGACCACTAATAGGTTTTGTAACCACTTACAGCCAGGCAGCTAATCACAGCATCATCATCCATGAAACCTCCCCAACACTGCACAGCTTCCCAGGCAGCAAAGGGGAAGAAATAAGGAGGTGGCAAAGTGCTTCAACCCCAAACAATCCCCCAGTACAAGCAGCAAGGCATCCCTTTGGCTCTGCAAGCATTATGGCAGCCATGCAGACATGGAGGAAAGAGGTAGCAGGGACACAGCACAAGCCTGGACAGGGTCCTGTCTCACTGAGGGCAGAGGCGCAACATGAAGGAAGCAGGCAATAGGCCAGCCTTGCCTATGACTACAGCGGGCTGACCATCTCCTGGCCTATCAGCTCATCTTCCCTAAATACAGATATGGAAATGAGAGCCTGTAAACATTTTGGACTGAAGTCCCAGCCCCTGGCAAACCAAAAAAGCAATCATTCAGCCCCAGCTCAGGAGTGTCCTACACACCCAAAGTTTCCATCCTCGGCTGAGTGGTTTCCAAAGAGGCAGTTGTGAAAGATCCCACATATCTGCCCATACTCTGGTGTATCCAAGAGCAGGCACTGCTGACTGTGATGGATGCACCCAGCCACATCTGGATGGCAGCACAGCTGGAGACAGCACACCGCCTCCTGCCGTGTGGGTCTGCAAAATACCTGGTTGCCTCAGCCACTGTGGCTCAGAGATAGACCCAGGTGGGGAACTACCCAGAAACCCCAGTGAGACGGAACAGTTTCTGGCCAAGGATTCACAAATGAAAACAGCACTTAATCCCACACAGAATTTAAACTTCAAAATTTGTAGTCAGCAAACACAGATATACATAATGCTAAAGCTGTACCCAAATTTAATCTCTTACCATCCCTTTCCACTACTTCAAACCTTACTAAGAGGAGTGGAGAGGGGAGCTGGAAATAAATTTTTAAAGAAGTAGAAGCCTTATACCTGTTTTTAGGTATTATCTCAGTCACACTTTCCTAGGATGTATGCAAACCTATCTACAGAGGAAAGTTTGAGCAACGCTGCCTCAGAAGCTACCTACCACTTAACACAAATCACCATTTGAATCTGGAAAACAGCCGCGTTAAACACAATCAGGTACTCTGACCAAACGCTACAGCCATGACCTAAATACATTATGCGGTATGGTGGTGCAGAACAACAGTTCCCAGAATTAAGCAATCTTCCAATTAAGCGTCATGCACTGAAAACAAAATTAAATCAGCTGTGATGCTGCCCTACTACTTCTTTCTCTCCACATCAGGGAAAGAAAACAAAATCCTTTCCACCAGTCTGAATGCTGCATCACCAGCAGGACTGGATTTCCGAGATGCTGGGGAGGGGTCTGCATACTCCAGCTGTGCCTGTCCCACATTACAGCACTCTGAGGAGAGCTAAAACAAAGTAATTATTTTTTAAATGGTAATAAAACTGGATTTCTTAAAGTCCCAACGCTTTTAAAGTTTGCCTTTTAAATTTACAACCACTTGTCTAATTACTGAAAGAGCATTACAGTTTCTTATAATCATGTGTCTGCACTGAAAACATCAAGATAGTACGCTGGAATTGATTGCTCAATTATACAATGCACAGCTATTGCAACTGCTGTCAAAGTAGAATTCAGAACAAGTCCAAGGGCTTGTCTTTCAAAACCCGAGCAAGAGTAATGCTTAACACTTGATGCAATTTCACTGAACCAATGGGTCATCAGGAGAAGCACATGTAAGACAAGATGTTGTCAATTACAGGCCATGTTTGAAGACACACACAAACACAGATTCGTATTTATGCCAAGTGTGAGGCAGCCCCATCAAATACACGACTGAATTAAGGGCTGGCTATGGCACCATGCTCTAAACCTGAGCACTAATGACCACTCCACCACCCATACCACCTACCCTGGGTGACAAAACCCTAACAGAAGTCAGAATCCCATCCCAGCCACCAGCCCAGTAGGCAAGGGTTCTTCATCACCCAAGGAAGCTACCCATGTTCAGAAACTACAGGACATCAAAGTAAGGACAGCCAAGGGCAGCCACCAAAGTGCAGCCCTAGCTCTGGCAACAGTGTGCTGAAATGCTGCTCCACTATCACCAAAGGTGAAAACCACACAGACACGCATGCATATACCCCACAAACCATTTTCCATTGGCACTCACCTCTGCCTATGGCAGAGAGGTAGGTCCCTAAGCCTGGCTCTTTCCATGAGAAAGCTGAGGGTTTTCTGATCCTCCCAAAGGTAACACTGCAGCTACAGACAGCCTGATGGAGGGCAATCAGATTCTTATAGAAACAGGTCTGTCTCAAAGGTCTTATTCTACCAAGGCCTGGGAGAATGCTTTACTCAAAACCAAGTGAAAAACACAGGCTTCTTGTACTTCTCTTCTTGTCTAGCTACAGCACATCTCAAGCAGAGATGCCTGGAAAGAAAATAAACAAAACCAGGCTCAAAGCCTCCAATGAATTCCATCTGAAACATCAAGAAAACCCCAAAAGCTTAATTCGATGTTACACTGGGCTTGAGTTCAAATGCACACAAGAATTCAAAGCTGGAAGTGTGAAAGATGACCAGTACAGGAGAAAGAAGGGAAGGAGTTCATTCCTGCCACCAGTAGAAAGCTACAGGGGCTTCTTTTTCTGACTTTTGCCACAAACTGTATGTGCAACCAAGAAAGAAGCATTGCTAAGAGGATCAGAGTTTAAATCACCCAAGATCTGGAAAATTAAAACTGAGGAGCTGTGACATCCAAAGTTTCTGCAGGACGCACAGAGCAAAGGTTCCTCAATATGTAACTCGGTGGTTGGGGCAGAGCAAACAAGCAAATGCAGGTTACTGGCAGCACTCCATTTTAGCAAAATTAGCAAGTGCCTGATTTTATTTTAACTGATTTTGATGGCTCTGCTTTTTATTTTCTTTTTTTAACTACTGCTTATAAGCCATCCTCTGTACACACTGAAGAATGGATAATGCACAGCTTCCATTTAGTCTGCTCATTGCTTTAAGAATTTCAGGAGACACTATTCCAGAGCAAAAGGAAAAAACAAAGAAACCCAACTTTCTCCATTATGTGAATAAGCCTGTAGCTAAGAGAGATTTAATCTACTTAATTATACTGTTTGTTACTTGTATTTATAGTTAGCATTGAAATCAGTGGGTGAAATTCAACAAGAAGTGGCAAGCAAGAAAAAGTGAGAGAGAGAAACAGTCTACTACTTCATTGAAAACTTCAAGAGTCAACCTTAGTCTCACTAAAAGCAGTTGGAAATTATCAGGAAATCCTACTAGTGTGAATTCAAAGTAGATCACCCCAGCCTTTCGGTCTTTGTTTTCATGTTCATTGCAGGCAGAAGTTCATTTGTTTTACCTTTACAACTCCCATGAATGTGTCACACACTCTAAAAGTACACACTTACTAATGACAAGCTTTACCTCTGCCTAGAGATAGAAATCACTCAAAGCATAGGTGAGTCTGTGCCAGTATGTTCCAAGCAAAGTAGAAGATACATGATATGCTTAAATAAGTCTGATTTCTTCAAGGAAATCCACTTAAAAAGGAGGGCCCTGGGGCTACATTTCTCCAGGCTGCCCTATGGAAGAGACCCAAGAGAAGGCAGAGAGCCCCAGCGAGGGACCAGGATGAAGGTCTGCATGGCAAGCTTGGTACAGCCACCCTGGGGAACCATGTCATGCTACAGCTTTGGCAGAGCCCTGGGAGATAGGAGTTAACAACTCCAAACAAATAAGAAAGAGTATTTTTACTGGACGGCTCAATGGCAAGGGAGCTGAAGATATAGCATGTAGGTGCAAGTACAGCCTTATCTTTCATCTCTTCCTCCCCATCAGATCTTCAGCACTCCCAGGAATGACGACTCCATTTATCTCAAAGACCAGGATCTCAAAGGGAGAATACCTAATAAATTCAAGTATTGTTAGGATTTAATTTCCCCCAGGTAGAATCACCTCACAAATGACGAGCAAAACCTTTCTTTCTTCAATCAAGATTACTTGATATTGGATCACATATGACACAAATAGCAATGCCCAGGCAAAAGAGACAATCAATCAAAAATCAGCTGGGGACAAGGGGGACAGGACAGGGACAGAACAACAATAGAGCTTCTTTCCTAACATCTCCACTTGCTTTACACATCCAAACTCAGGCAAAGAAACCTGTCTCATTGATACACCATGACATAAAGAGGTGGCACCCACTCCAGACAGCTGGAAGGAAGAGAAAAAGTAAGGGGAAGAGAAAGGGGCTGCTTCCAGCACCATTAGCCTCACAAAAGATCCCTGCCTACCCATTGCTAGGAAAACAACTCGTGATTGCAAGCCATTAAAGCAGACAAGCCCAGGAAACAAGTGTGCACACAAGAGATTATAAAGATGAGGGAATTCCAGCATTTAGTAATCCCAGCTACCACCACCGCAACCTGCCCATATGCTCTTCACACAGGAGTCTCCCTTCAGAGAGCCAAATTTCATTCCTAAAGGAAAAAAACAAATTCTCCGAACAGTGTCAGTGATTTATTGCCAATACAAGATTAAGAGACTTTGGTTCCTCCAAGGTAGATTTAAAGAAGGTTTATCCATTTAATGATGCTGGTAATGAGAGTTAACGATGCTTCTCTTCACCACAGCTAGAGGCAGGCACTTCCAGGACTGGATTCTACTTGTCCTTCCCACCACTTCAGCGGTGACTAAAAAGTCGATATTCAAATACAGGTACCTCAATTTCACTGTGGTGAAAAAAAAAAAAATGGCCTGATGTGCAAAGACAAGAAAAAGAAGAAAAAAACCCACAAACATCCTGTACTGTTCGTCTGCTGCAACAGCCAAAACGTGCGAGGTGCTTCTCAAATCTACAAAACCAAGATAGTTAAGACCCCTGAAATGAAAAGGCAGAATAACATAAATTCTAAAACTTACGAAACAAGTATCTATTAAATGTTTCTGCAAAACTCCCTAGCAGGCCAAAAGCTCTCAGCCAAAGCACTTCTAAAACAAGCAGCTGTGCCTGAGGACCTTAATACAAATTTTTTGTGGAGAAACTTCTATATGCATTTAGATGTTAGCATTGCTACTTTTTTTCCTTCAATTCATGCATGCAGCAGCAGTCTGACCCAAACAGCACTTGTATTTCTAACCTTATGAACACTTCTCTAAATCTTCTCAGGTTACAAATGTTTCTTTCCACTCTTTTCAAGCCACATCCTGAGAAGTCTACTACTACAGAAAGCAAGCAATGGTTTTCTTAAACCACATTCCACTTCCTCAGAGGAAATAGCCTTAGCATTCAGGAGATAAAGAGCATGCACTTGCATCTTTGTCTTTGTTCTGAAAGATAAAAACGTGCTAACCATCTCTTCTTCCTGTTAAACCCAGTACATAACTCTAACCCTCTGTTTACAAGAGGACATGGAAATATGAGGAAGGTTCTCATACTGACAATGGGTTAGGGGCTGGAAAGCAGTGCAGAGATGAACACATGCCAGGATCCAAGAGAGAGCCAGTTCCCAGGATAAACTCCAGATGCTGAGCCCTCATTTTGCCCAGCTCTAGTTTTCCAGCTTTGCCATGAAAACTATTGAAGCTTCAAAACTAAGGTCACAAGGGGATTATTATCTTGTGCAACTTGAGGCACGCTGAAGGAGACTCATGAACACACATAAATCTGAAGTGTTTGTTACCACGAGATGCTGTGAGATGGGAAAACACACGTCAAGAAGCGATGTCTGAAAGGAGGTAACACATTTCCACTCAAGCCATAGACCTCCTGTGCAATTTTGAATGTGTAACTCTATTTCCCCTGGGTTTTGTTTGGGTTTTTGTTGTTTTTTTTTTTTTAAATCCACAGAAATACTAACTTTGTAGTTGTGTTGCCAGGCATAACCCATTAATGCTTATTTTTAAAAGTGCTTTGATGTTCCTCACTAAAAGCTGCTACAGACAGATCACATATTAAAGAAGAGCTAAATATTACCAGGACTGGTGCCTTACACAAGTATATGCAGTTCCTCTGTACCGAGCAGCCATCTGAGACCAGGAAACGGCAGCCGACACTTCCAGCAGAAGCGCCAGGCACATTCAGTGCTTCGCCAGATCCGGAGGAGAGCAGCCGACGCCATAAAAGCAAAGCAACAAGATCATGGGTGCTGAGGGAAAACTGAGGAAACAGAGTCAGACTTCCCCTTCCTCCAGTAAGCAGCTGAGCCCGATCTACCGGCATCCTGCAGCTCCATTTGTGCAGTCTAAATATGGGTGATTCATGCCTTGTGGGACACCCCTGGGCAGGCAGAACACAGCAAGAGACCTATGAGAGATCTATGTCACAGTCATAGAACAGTTTGGGTCGGAAAGGACCTTCAAAGGTCACCTCTTCCAAACCCCCTGCAATGAGCTGGGACATCTTCAACTAGATCAGGTTGCCCAGAATCACATCCAGCCTGGTCTTGAACGTCTCCAGGGATGGTGCATCCACCACCTCTCTGGGCAACCTGCGCCAGTGTTTTACCACCCTCATTGTAAAACATTTCGTCCTCACATCCAGCCTGAATCTCTCCTCTTTCAGTTTAAAACCATTACCCCTTGTCCCAGGTTTTGAAGGTAGCTGGCCTTGTGGCCCCTGGAAGTGGGATGAATTCCTTTGACTTTGAGAAAATGCCTCGGCATGGCTGGAACAAAGCACACATGAGCAGCTTAACAGCAGGCACAGCTTTCCAGCCTGCACAAAAAGGCAGGCTGCAAACATCGCAAGCAGGATGAGAAAAAGAGGAGTGCATATTCAAAAAGGCTAGTTTACTATTCTTGAAAAGGCTGTGTGAGTTGTTCAAGCAGTATATGCATTATAACTTTCAGCTTCTGAGTATTAGAAGCTTTCCATGTTAAATTTGAAAAGGAAGAAAGGGGTTACAGGAAGGATTATTCTTAATTCTTTCACTGCACTTCAGTACAGCAAAAGGGAATGAGTAGGTTAAAGCAGTGTCTTGAAGAAGTAGCTATTCTATTACAGAAAGATCTGTTAAACAAACATTAAGAGCATCATTTGGATATCTTCAAGAGGCTGTAAATCCAAGATCTGCTGATGTAGAGGAAATGCAGATCTTTATCTATGAGCCTTAAAGCAAAGCAAAATGCAATAAATTTCTGAATTCCTTCTCTGTAAAGACACTCTGTCCTTCAGGACAGAACTCTACTGCTTCAGTGCTGTCACTTCCGCACCTTGCCTGGCTCAGAGCTGCTGGTGTACTTTCAAATCTAAGGTGCTCTTGTTTCCAAAATTAGAAAGTCACTGGATCCTCCAAAGGCTCTGTGTTTCAGGGGTGGTGAGAAAAGACTGCCTTTAACACAGGCCAACTCCTCCCACACTTCTCAACTGATGGCTCACTCTATGCCAAATCATGTTAAAATTCTGCAAATCCAAGGAAGAAGATTCCAGAGACGAGGAGCAGCCCAGGGCCGTGCAGCACCCTCCACCCACAGGGACCCTCTCCTGCACCCCACAACCCATCCGGCTTTCGCTGCTGGTTTAACCTCCCCCCTTAAATGGCAATTTTGGCATGGCAAGGTGGCACCCCCAAGGAACTCCTCAAAAGCAAAAGATCCTCAAACCCCTAGGTCATGATTTATTAGTTATTGTGAAGGAGGAGCACCAAGCACCTTGGTGTAGCTGACCACTCCCATGACCCATCAGTAGGAACACATCCTCATCCTCCTTCCTCGCTCAGAGGCAGGAGTTACAGCTATTTAAAGAAACTGCACCACACATCCAACACTGAGGACTTGTCACCCACTTCCTCTAGGGGAGGCAGACATTCAGTTCATCATTAATTAGGTCCTAAATTCATCCTCTGCCCAGTGGTTCTGTGTGCCTCTAATTCATCAGAATATTACTAAGGTACAGTTCGAGATAATCATGCTGCTAGCACCTTTAGCAGGGCAGTTTACAAGATTACATATAATGAGCATCAGTTAGAGGGAAGTGCATCATGAATTTAACAGAACAGTAGAAAAAAAAAAAGAGAGAGCAACAGTCCAATTATCTTCTCCCTATGCCAAGTTTCAAATAAGGCCCTCTGCAAGGCCAACACTATAGCACAGTAGGGAGCAGCACAGTGGGCTAAAATTGTGTTATTCTTCTCTTTGTTGGAATAGGAGGACTAACAACTTAGACTGGAAGGCATTTAACTATCTATTTGATTAGTCATTTAACACAATGATGAAGGTCACCAAAGCACCATCCACCTCAAATGCATACCTGACTTCTCATCACACGCAAATGTGAAGTCCAAGTGTCATTTCTCCCCACACTCCTCCTCTCGCCTCTTTCTGAAACTGGGTTTGATACCAACAACCAGCTTTATCCCATTTCGCTTAAGCTAGTAGGTTTCTTGCATTTGAAGGCCAAACTCACAACAAGATGTTGTGGGGAATGCTGAAGTTGCACGTGCAGTATTTATAAATACCTATTTTATACTTGCCCTCCTCCCCCCCGGTCATCTGTTTGACATTAGTACATCCAAACAGCAACACAGTTAAAGCAGAGCAAGGGGGAAATTCACAGCAAAATAAAGTTATTTAAAAAAATTAAATTAAGCTGTCTAGGCAGAGACACAGATGGGAAAAACTTCATAGCTGGTGTCTCAACCATGAGTAAATACACCCCTGCACACAGATGTTCTGCAGGTTATTTCCAAGGTACAAGCCGTCCATGAGAATAAATGAACGAGGCTAGGTTTGCCAGGCAGTTTTTCTGCATCACACATGATACCAGCAACCCCCAAGGAAAACAGCCAAAACCAGACAGTGACAGTGTTATCCAAGCAGCGGAGAAGAACGAAGCCTGCAGCCCACGCAACTTCCCCACTAACCGTGTCCTGAGGACCCGATCTGGCATGAAGCACAGGAAGACAAAGCCCTTCCCTAAGGAGCCATTATCCAGGCAGATTAAAGGAACTCGTGGCATCCCCAGAGCTCAGGCAGACACACACTGATGCATTGTGGGGGCAGCAGATAGGGACCAAGCGCAATGGAACTCAAGGGGAACTCTTTAATTAGGAGGACCAAGGAACCAGAGAGCTAATTCTGCAAAGAAAGTGGAAAGAGGTAAGTCTGCAGCCTCTCCACCAGCTACTGACATGGTCTGGGTACTGGGGAAAGCTCATGCCAAATGCTAATTAAATTTGGAACAACAGCCTCTTGGGACTGAATGGATTTACACAGGCTCAGCGTGGGAGTGCGGCTCAGTGACAATTTATTTCTTATTTATACTGCAGTACCACTCAGTGGCCTCAAATCATGACCAAAGCAGCATTGTGTTAGATACTGTTCAACCACCCACATCAGCAAAGCGCTTAACCCAAATGGCTCACAAGCCAATGTCCTCATTCAGGAAAACGTGCACCCAAGCTATCCCAGATAGAAAATACTCCAAGAGTTTAATCCTGTCCCAGTTACGGCAGAAATGCCAGTCTAGAAGAGGCCTGACCTGAGCAACTGTTGCAGCAAATTCAGTTCTTTTGCCTGGCTGCACTGTGTCCAATGCTCAGGCCCTCCAAGATCCCAGATCCTTGGTAAGATGGAAGGGAAAACCCTAGGGTGCTGCTGAGGATTTCTAAAAAGTTCTCTAAAGTGGTCAAAATGCATCCGTGGTATTCAAAGAGAGGACATGCAACTAAAAAAACCATTAAACCCCACAGAACACACACACCCAAAGTAAAACAAACTCCCCCCAAAAATCACTTCTAACACAGAAATCAAAATTGAAACAACTCAACCTGCATTTACCTTGAAGTTTGCTTAAAGGAGGTTTTCTGTGCCCAAATTTTGACTGTGTTTATCAACTACGAAATGTCTCCCTGTAAATGTGATTCTGTCAGAATTACCATAGTTCTAACCTATAAGGTCTGTGATACTATTTACACTCTTGGTTTTAAGAAAATATTGGAAGGACCTGTTGCAGGCAGTTTCTCAGGGCACTCTTCCACTGAAGGACTGCTCTACAAACTCAGAACATTTCCATGTCTCAAGAGCCATCAAAATCTCCCTAACGCCAATTTCTTCTCTAGTTTAAAACATCTGCTATAGTTCACTTTAGAAGGAAGGTTAGAAATTAATCAGATGAAGGGAACTAATTCCTCCCATCACCCTTTGGATTTCCAAAGCCAATACAAAACGAGAGCACAAACGTCCAAAGCAATCTCTAGGGAGAACAAGCCAGATGCAAACTTTCAGCCAAAACAGGAAAGAAAAGAAACAAATCAGTTAGAGGGTCTCCGATCTGAGGCTTATAATGGAAACTGCTTTACAACTTGAATTACAACCTACACTAGACTCCGAATTTATAGTATTTTCTTAGCATTTGTACACATGCCTAATTCAAATCAATAATTAAGCTTTGGGCTTAAAGGATTTACTTTGTTATAGTGTTCTATCTGGAAGGGTATTTTACAGCAGCAAGTTTACATAGTAGTTTATCCATAGCCATGATTTACTTCAGTTTCATTAGCTTAAAGACTAAAATCATAGGACATTTAATTCATCTAATTTAATATTTATAAATTAAGGAAGTAGGATCATAAGAACTGATTGCTAAAAGCCACTTCCATGCCAAAGAATTCAACAAGAAAAACTCACCGCTGCCAAGAACATCACTTTCAGCACAGCTTCGCAGTACCACTGTGCTCTGTGACTGGAGCTGTGATGAACCCTATCAGGAGGAGAAAAATAGCTACCTTTCCCCAGCCATATCTTAGGGATTACTCATTAAGGTGGCAAAGAACTGAGAAGTAATTTGGAAAGGCTGAAGCAGACTCCTTAGCCCATTACTTTTGCTTTTGTTAACTACATCTGTAGACTTCAAAGATGGATGGATGGATGGATTGGAACTCAAAGAGAACTCTTCAATTAGGAGGACCAAGAAGCCAGAGATCTAATTCTGCAAAGAAAGTAGCAAGAGATAAGTCTGCAGTGGGAAGAGGTAAGTCCGGATGGATGGACAGATGGATGGATGATCTTGTAGAATCACAGAATCATAGAATCATAGAATAGTTAGGGTTGGAAAGGACCTTAAGATCATCAAGTTCCAACCCCCCCTGCCATAAGCAGGGACACTTCACACTAAACAATGCCACACAAGGCTTCGTCCAATCTGGCCCCCTTCAGATACTGGAAGGCTGCTATGAGGTCTCCACGCAGCCTTCTCTTCTCCAGGCTGAACAGCCCCAGCTTATCAGCCTGCCTTTGTATGGGAGATGCTCCAGTCCCCTGATCATCCTCGTGGCCCTCCTCTGGACTTTGTTCCAACAGTAAACATGGTAAGGAAGAAGAAAACCATGTCACCAAGACGAGTGAGCACACACAGGCTGCTAATAAAGACCATGAGCTCACCAGCAAAGTGGAGCTTTTCCAGCTCTTGTCCCTTTCTTAGAGAACATGCACTATGCACTTCGCTTCTTTGCTGGGCTCATGCAATGACAATGCCTTATGCTACCTCTCAACCAGTAAAAAAAAAACAGATAATAAAACAAAATGTTATCTCAGCTGCAGACAATTTTATTACTACTCTACTCCCCACATTCTTACTAAAAATACTGTCATTTAAAGAAATCCATTTATTCTGTCCTCAGCTATGAAAACAAATTCTGTTTTCTGAGGACAACATAAGAGTAACTTAAGTCTTTTCAAAACATGCCTCTATGAAAGCAGGACTATTTTTCCTAGCTTGACTTCATCCTTTCAGCCAAAGCTGGGGAAACAGAAAGGTTAGTTTCTGTTTACGGGAAGAGCAAGTCACCTCTTTTTAATGCATAAGGAAACCAAAAGGTCTAGTTTGCCAGGAGTTACAGCTCTAAATGTACAGGATCACTTGCAAAAAGTCATGGGTGATTTGATCACTTTCAGTACTTAGCCAAAGCAGATTTGGAAAAAGAGATATCGATCCCCAGAGAGGAAAGCAGAAGTGGTAAAAATGCTGTTTCAAAGAGGTTTACTGCCTGCCCACAAAAAAATCCCCAAAACCTGTGTGTTCAGGAGAAAGCTGTTTTGTTTGCAGCTTCAGCTAAGCTGCATGAAGTTAGTTCCCATCCTCATTTGGAGGTAAAGGAGGCAAAGCAGGGAAGCAGCTACATGAGCAAGAGGGAACAGGCAAAAAATGGGCAAAAGCTAAGAGTAAGAAAGCATGTGAGAATTCAAGTAGAAAGCAGAGTGTGGAAGCAGCGGGGTCAGGAAGCCCACGTATGTGCACCAATTCCTTGTGAGTCCCTTGCTGTCGAAATAAGCCCATGTACCTTGCGCAGACCATATTGCTACAAGCCACAGCTTACATCTGCATTTCGCCTCACCATCAATGTGCCACGGTTAACATCTCACTCGGCAGAGATGTGAGCAGGTGCCTGTGTGTCTGATTTGGGGATATGGCTTGGGTGAGCTGCTGCTGCCAGAAGCATTGCTCAGAGGCAAAATCAATGCTGCTGCGCTGGGAGGCTGATCGTCTGCTGTCAGCAAGCAAGAGGGCAGGGCTTTCTGAAAAGAGGGTGCCATTTTCTACCAGAAACAGTGTCTCTTCTGAGGATAAGACACAAACTGCTACTGATTTTCACTTATCAGCTGGAAATCAGGGGGCCTGCTGCTGCAGGCTACAGGGTCCTTCTTACTGATGACAGGTAACTCCAGAAATCAGGGCCTGACCAGGAGAGATACATGTTTGGCAATAGGAAAACCATCATCAATGAGAACTAGTGGGACATGGAAATAGGTTGTCTAAGAATGCTGCTCCATCATACTATAGCTACACAAAGTATCCATCAGGAACAGCCTGACAGACCAAAGTGATCCAGTCTTGGGACACAGGACTGGATGAATTCTTTGAGACTCTTCTGTATGAATGAATTATGTGAATGGATTACATATGTATACTTGCATATACGTGTACATATATACATACACATATATATGTATGTATGTGTGTGTGTTTATATATATACATACCATCCCTGGCGGTGTTAAAGGCCAGGTTGGACAGGGCTTTGAGCAACCTGGTCTAGTGAAGGTGTTCCTGTCCATGGCAGGCGGTTGGAATTAGATGAGCTTTAAGGTCTCTTCCAACCCAAACCATTCTATGATTCCATGATATATGCAAACACGTACATATAAGTTATTGATTTGGGGGCATGGGAAGATGTGATACTTACTTCCCTTGATACAGTTTGCAGCTGTGACTGATCTTGCCTGGGAAGAACAGGAAAACAGCCCAAAACTCCTTCAAATAATTCACACTTTAAAAAATCCCAGCAACCAACACCTTTGGTCTCTTACGTAAGGCTTGAGTCCCCTGTTCAGGGAGGAAAGAACAGGCTTCCCCCTCAAGCCTAGGGAAATCTTCCTAAGGTTAATCTGCTGGTTGTTAAGTAACTTAGGCCAGACACGGAAAGGAGATGGGATCACATGCATTAGATTAGCATGCTGCATATGCATGGACGCGACATCTCAGAACTGCCCAGGCAAAGGCGCCAGGGGGACATGTGCTCCAACATCCCTTATACCCTACTATGCCTGACAGGCTCCATGGGGCACTGTGAAGAGGTGGAAGCAAAGCGGGCAATGAATCCTGTTTTGTCTCCCTCAGAAAAGATGCCTGTTTTGCGCTCCCTTCTCCCCCTTCCCTTCCCAGTGGAGGCCCTGGGCTTTCGTTACCAGCAGGGCCAGGGTGGCGTCAGGGATCTGAGCTACCAACTTTCCTGAGGAAATGCCACTGAGATGGTATCATCAGATCCTTTTGAGACTAGAGCACAGATAAGACCACACTCTGGGAGACAACTACCCATTTGTGCTACAAACATATTTTCTTTTGCAATAGCCAGACTCTTACTCTTAAACCACTAGGCAATTTTTTCCCTCAGGAAGGTTAACCTGCTATTATAAAAAACACTTATGGAAAGTGCCTACTGAAAGCACAGGATGACACAGATGAATACAGATTATTCCTGCCCCGGCTTGCACCCAGCACTGTGAATCACTCCACCCTGCAATGCTGAAGCCCCTCTTCTCCCTCCTCCTGTCCCTTCTTCATCAACTCACACCTCATCTCCAAAGCTTCCTTTCACCCAAAGGGAGTCAGGGCATCCCTTGGCAGCCTTCGATGGTGCAGGAGCCCAGGTGGCCAGCCCAGGTTGTAACACAGGTCAGTCCGGCCAAGCATCCCTGTCTCCGCCACAGCTCTCCCTCATCTCGAAGCATGTTTATTCAGACAGCCCTGACACCAGTTGGCTCCCACCACAATGCTGGCAGGAGCACGCTGTAATTCTGCTCGGCCGTAAGAATTTTAAACCGTGCTTAAGCATGCTTGTTAACCACACTTGAAAGACCTACCAAAGTGCAGCCAAAAATGACTGAAGCCCTTCAGCCGGCCAAAGGGCACCCTGGATAAGTAAGAAAACAAATAAGCATGCTGCCACAGACAATGAGAGCCTATCTGAAATATTTCAAAACCAAATAACAGCACAAGGAGCTTCAATGGGATCTCTAAGCCAGTGCATGGGAGTACCACGTTTACAGGAATGAGAATTCAAGCACTGATCTACTTCCTAAGGCTAGCACAGGGACTTCTCACAGGAAGAGTAGGAGGGGAAAAAAAAAGAAGAAAAAACTGATTAGGAACAAGGCCTGACATTTGCTCAAGTCAGGAGAGGAAGTCTGGTATTTTCAAGGAGCTGTGACTGCAAGTGCAATGGGAGATGTGTTGATACCACAGCACTATCAGTAACCTTGCTGGGGGCAATGTCAGAGCATCATGGGGCTCCAGGGCCCTGTGACTACCAGGCAGGTACCCAGGAGCAAATCCTGTGTGTCTGCCTTGGGTTACTTACCCCTCCAAGCTTCTGATGCCCTCCAAGGCATCCCAAAACCTCTGCCACTTTCTTAAGGGGCTAGAACAAAGGGGCAGGAGGGATGAAGTCCAGAAGGACAAGCCATGTGCCCCAACAAGAGCACAGTGGGAAGAGTGGGAAGCCAAGACAGCAAGCTGCTGCCCTCACCTCGAGCAGCCCCCAACACCTCACCGTCTCTGCAGCCAGCAGTGCAAACGGTATCACAATAGCAATGGCATTTCATTAGCATCAGCACTGAGGAAGACTGAGTAGTAGCAATGGGACTTAAAAAGTAAGAACTTAAATAAAATAAAACAAGGAACAAGAAGCGGCCAGTGATTTTTGGAAGATGGATACAGTGCACACTGCAAAATGCAAGTTTCTTTAAGCCCTCCCAAAAAATGAGGGCACATGAACAGTCACACTTCTCACATGTTAAAGTTTGAGTAGCGGGCCCCACACCTCCCAGGAATTCATTTAGAAACCTGTGTGAGAGACTCAAAGATTTCTTGCCCAAGCCACACACACACACACAGAGAAAACCCCTTCCTGCGGTCTGTCTCCTCCACACCCCTCCAAACCGAAGGGCAAGAGATAATAACGTGCAGTATTTGTAACAACCGGCAATATCAGATGCCAATGATTACATAGAGGATATTCTGATGGCACTCATAAAACATTCAGGGGTGTTTGCCTGCTTTCTTCCCCAAAACATAAAAAACCTTCCCATAAGAACTAAAAGGTTTGAAAGTTGTGAGAAGTTCTGGCTAAACTTCAGTATACAAAGCTGTGAAAGTGGCCCATTTTCTTCAAAACCCATGGCAGGGCTGTGAGGATCCCCAGCGCTGTGGGAGCTCAGGACCTTCCTGAAGCCCAGTCACCTGGAGAAGGAGATGGATGCGCTGAGCAAAATAACCACAATACTCCACGAGGGAGCACAGCAGTAAGTTCAACTCCCATCTGAAACAGCGCTACCTTTCAAATGTCTGGAAAACTCACAGGCCAGGGGTAGGAGAGGTTGAATCTCGCATCTGAATAAAAAGGACAGTAACAGGAGCTTTACATAATAGCTGGTTAAGTACGCAAGACAGGAAAGACTAATCACTGGTGCCTACTCATTTTTTCCTTAAAACAAAGCAAAGACATGTCCTAATCTCCTAGAAAAGGGATTAAAAAAAAACCCATGCATAACCTAAAGCATGTGCTCCTGTAGCTGTTTGAAGCTGCTGTAAGCTCTGCCAATCACCAGCCTGAGACCAGCAATGCCAAGAATTCACATTCCCTTCATGCAAGTATTATTCCAGCCTTCGAAAGAGTAACAGATAACTCTGTGTCATCCCCCATTTCTTTCCTGATGTCCCCACAAAGCAAAGAGGCCTGCACTAAACAACAGTTAAGTTGTGTTTTACCTCCTCTTCCTTTCGTCAGATACAGGGAACGAAGGTCAAAAATGTGCAGCTGTCCAGCTCCTTCTGTAAAGCTTAATGATGGAGCTCAGAGAATGAATACCGGCTGCACTTCTGAAATGCCACGTGGCTTTACATCCCTTAAAACAGTTCTGTTAAGTTTAAAATGCTACAGTGAGCTCAGGTTTGAATAGGTCCAGCCACCTTGTGGCATGCATTTGGCACCTGGGGCTTAAAACTGAGCTTGAAAAAACAGAAGGAGAAGAAGGAAAGTCTAAAACTGCAGAGGCAGCAGTTGAGCCTTAGCCCAGGAGAGCGGCTTCACTCTGTTCCTTACAGCCGGCACAAGGTGGTCAGAAAAAAGGCCAATAAAAGGAGAAACCAGCTGAGAGGATTTGTAATGTGAAACCAACAGGCACAATACCGAAAATTTTCCTGTCTGACAAGAAGGGAAAAAACCACACAAAAACCCCAACCCTGCTGGAGAGGTCATTAAAGACAGATGGCTCACAGGCAGCATTGGTAGAGAACACTCCTCTGAAACACAGGCACCAGCATCAATCACCCAGGTATCTGCTGGCGGTAAAGTCCACATCAGCAGCAAGAAGGGCTGTCAGCAGGATTAGTGTGCAGCATCTTGTCAGGACAGAAAAGCCAGGTCCCATCAACCAATACCCATAGCCCCAGTGAGCACAGCTGGACCCAGGGAGACAGAGGACAATGACAACAGTACGGCCATGAATGATTACTGCATCTGGGTTTCCTGGATGGGTATCAGCAATCTGCCAAAATTAAAAAAAGGAAAGAAAAGCCCCAGCAGAACCATCAGCTACGCTCATTAAAACCCTAAAGACGTCTGGAGAAGTGCCCTTCCTGCAGTACTAAGTCATTGGCAACTTCGTCTTAACTCAGATGGAGATTTCCCCCTTCTCCACACTGCATTTAACTGCACAAGAGAGAACTGGATCACGCTCAACAACAAAAATCAGCCAAGGGCCTGCAGCACGGTTGAGGATGGGGGAGATGGGGAGGGTGGGGGCTGTAAAGATAAGTAAATCCTTTGCTTTGCACGTCTTGTCATTATTTATCCCTTCACTGCCATCACGTGAGCCTGCACACTGAACAAAGGCCCTTTGCTGGGCTATCCACAAGGAGCCCTTTAAGCATTTCTGCACAGCCAACAAGTATCCTTCCAATTAGCCTTTAAACTGTGACACTAAACTAAAAAAAACCCTCTTTTATACAACAATGTTACCCCTTCACCATGCCACACAAAGTGACATGGCTGGGGCACATGCACCCCCAACTGCCTGGGGAGAAAATTCCTCAATTTAGGCATGCTGTCTCTGACCCTCTGTACCCATCCACATGAAGATCAAAATCTTCATTCTTCCAAGTGTTCAGCTAACTTGCTAACTTAACGAGTGAAATCTCTCCTGCATGGTACCTGGAAGAGGGCAGTTAGTTATTTTAGATACCCACTGCAGTGAAAAACAACTTATTCTCCTCAGCCCAATGCTAACCAGAAGCAATGTTCTAAAGGCAAATACAACCTCAGCCCAGAGTTCAGAGTCAAGAGATGCATGGAGGATTTTTGACCAAGGATCAATACAAGGCCTGAACCCTTCTGGCTCAAAATGCAACACCCCGGTGGCGATCATGCACATGTCTATCCATGTGTCCGTGCATCCATGTGTGCTAGCAAGCCCTGCAGCACAACAGGAGGGTCTGCACAGGAGCCGACCAGGTCCTGAGAGCAAATCCTTGCAAGATGCACAAGCAACCCCTGCCTCACTTGAGCCAAGTCACCTGATTTCAGAACTACAAAATGAGTCAAAATGTGCAGAATCAGGCTCCAACATAAAAAACCCAGCTCCTCTGCTTCAACCGCAGCAATCCTTGCCTGCCAGTTCTTTTTAATCGCTAGACTGACAGCCATGTGGTGAAGTCAACATCGCCAAGTACTTGTCATCTCATCAGTGCTGCCAATTCCCATCTTGCTGAGACAATGACACATCAAAAATAGCTTTCATCTGTTTATATACTGCATGCTCGGCAAACTATGTCACCAACTGCTGGGGGGGGGGGGAAACCCTTTTTTTT
>NDXB01014817.1:256600-309796 GCA_002631895.1 Agapornis roseicollis
AAAAAAAAAAAAAAAAAGTATTACATACTCTCTGAAAAATACAAAAAATGTATTCCGTATTTTGGGAAACCTTCAATGCATCCCATCCTTCATTTCAGATTATTATATCCTGAAAATATTTGTTACAGTAAAACATAATAATTCTCACTCTTTGCTAACAAAGAATTCATAATCCAAACTTTATTCAGGAAAACGCTGGTTTCCGAGGCTGCTGAAAATATTTAGGAGACAGAAGCAGATACCCAAACGCATTTTTCATCATAAAAATGGGAGGGGTTTGCAGGTCCAAGCAGATGCCAAAAACAACGTACACAAAATTTCAGTCTTTCTTCACATTTTCATTGGCCTCTGTGGAAGACATACACTGCATGAGTCACATCCTTTTGTTCCTGTCTTGTTAGGCTACTCAAATCTGCTGAGCTATTTCTCGATGGACACCATAACTAGAAAAAGTCCTGCTCCCTATTGATGTGATGAACACCTGAGTTTGTGAACATATGAATATACAATGAAATGTTTATTCATACAGTTTTTGCTTTGTTCTTTCCTCTTTCTACGTGTAACACAAAGGTTAGGAACAGTTTAAAGGACCAAACTCCATACATGAACATTTTAATGTGTATCTATGAGTAAATCCATAAATTTAGAACACAGGCTGAAGAGCCAAATTAGAAAATTACAGCAGATAAACCCTACAGCTGGGCAACTACAGCCAACAAACACCATGTGGCAAGCAATGCCTAAAACTTGCTTTGATTCTTCATAAAACTCCTCCTGTACGTTGTTGAGAAGTGTGAAAGGAACTGCAGAAATTCAGGAACAAGATCTCTTTCACAGCTAAAAGGAACATTTTCAAAGCTGAAATAACTTCTTTATTTAAGTCTCAAATTCACTGTTAACAGACAAATTTTCATCTGAAATGCTCTTCGTCTAACTGCAGAACACATCTAAGTGTTTTTCAGCAAAAATGGGATTCGTAGCAGTTTTGGAAGGGAGTCCCAGCTGAGATTGCAGGAGACTGCAGGCTCCGGGCCTGACTTATGGAGCCCTCCTGACAGCCTAATAAATCAGAAAAACATATTTTTCCCACTTGTAGATTAAAATAAAAAAACCCAATTTGGCGATAGCATGCTTTTGAGCAGCCATGTTTCCAAAGGAAAAAGGACTGTTTACACAAGCCTGATACTCTAATAGACAGACACACACGTATCATTAATAACGCCTGGCAGATGGAAGCGGGCTGCGTGCGCCTGCAATGCAACCCACAGGTCATCAAGCTGCCGAGGTGTAGGTGTAATTCTGCTATCTCACAATGAAGGGAGATGAACAGCAGAAAGATGAGGCTGTGCCAGCTGCAGACGGCTCTTGGGTGCTCCTTCCCAGGCAGAGAAATCCACCCCAAAGAGCCATGCTTCTACCACTGTTTATACAGCAGCGAGTTCAATCAGTACTTTTTTACACAGCCGGAATCCTTCCCACAGGATGCCACTGAAGCCAGAGGTGGAAACATGGTTTATACCATAAGTGCTATTAAGCATGGATGAACTGGGTGCAACCTTGGTCAGAAAACAAAGAAAGCACCCACCCTGCACTCCCACCATCAGCTGCCAAAGGTTGATATAAGTTATGGGAGTTATCTCACTGTATATGTATTTTTAATCCTTTTCTCCATCACTGGCAAGTATTAGAGACAACAGCCTACACATTACAGACCTGTAGTCTGATCCCACATGGAAGCTCTTAGGCTAGTCCAAATATACTTAGATTTTTGTGTAGAAAAAGCTTAAGTTCTTGGAAACAGGCTTTTACATCAAGAGTGTCAGTTCACTGGCATCTGAAGAAGCAGGATCCAGCACTAAGTGCAGCTGAGGAGATGCAATGCTGACATTAAGCAATAAGAGAAGGAGAAAGCTCCTGTTTTCTCTTTATCGGGATTTAATATCAAGTTAGCTAAGTGGAGCTGTGCAGCTCAATGGGAAAAGCAGATTGTTTCTTTTTCCTTACTCCTCTCCATTTTTTGGGTATCTTCTTCCTTAAGGAAGAAGCAGCAGGTAAATTAAAATGGTCCTCTGCTTCCCTCATGACCAGTCAAGCCTGGGACCAGAGCTTAGAGAAGTTCTTTTGAAACACTGCTCTGAAAGCAAAAGCTGTCTCTCGAGGAGGCAGTGGTGTGGAAGAGGGTATTGATAACCATGGACATGTCACAGTCCAAACCAAACAAGTAGAAATAGGAAAGAATTATGTATGCATTAAGACTAAATTCGTATTTTAAAATACTATTAGCAAAAGACTGGGAGGAGATCAAATGCAATGCCCCTGTGCAACTGCTGGATTCCTTTGGGTTTTATTTTCTTGGGGGTTTTTTTAAGCAAACATATTCCGTAAGAGGAAAGATATTCACATATGGTTAATTTTAATTTTAATTTGGTTAGTTATATAAACTACATGCCACTATAAAAATTCTCACCAGTAGTTTCAATTCCATAATCACAAGCTGTTATTCACTTGCCATGATTACATGTTCTGCCCGCACAGAAGTTTGTCCTTCCACTCCAAACATGGGTTAAGCAACTAACAGATGCATTGAAGTCAGACTGTGGAAAAGAACTTTGCGAACTTTCCGAGTGTAAAATACACTAAAATTAAGCCTGACTTTGCCGTCATACTTCATCAACCTGTCAGCAACTTCATCACCTACCCAAAGGTAACATTGTTCAAAACTGAGCTAAGGCATAAGAACACCGTATGAAAAAAGACAAGGCACATTAACTCTCAGTTTATTATTTCTTACATTAGACTACAAATACAAGATTCTATTTGGGTTTTGTAAAAATTATAGAGCAAAGCTCCTATCAAAAAAAATCCTCATTGAAAACGACTCTAAAACACCACACAGCAATCAGCTAAAACACAGCCTTGCCATGAAATCAGAAAACATGCTCTTAGCATAAAAATAAAGGTCTTCATGAGATGGACTTTTATTTCAAATTTAAAAGTAATTAAAATGTATTATATGTCAGTGTTGGATGGGGCTGAGTACATGACTCAGTTCTCATGTCACCTTCAATCACAGTGACAAATCTGCTCTTCAAGATGAAGTCCAAGAGCTATGGGTAAAACTTCTAGCTCTAATTAACCCAAACTCAACCGCTTCTAGTCCTTTGATTAAGTAAAATAAACTAGACACAGGTTTCTCCCATTTGTGACACATCTAATTCAAACAGGAAACTTTTAGAATCCAGGATTACAAAAATTTAATGAATAAATTGGAATAATTTGCCCCTTTAGGACCCTAGTCAATTAAATTATCTGTGAACCTAAACTTGACACCACATCAGTGTTTTCCTCCGTATCAATGGCCTAGCACATCCATCCAAAACTAAAGATAACTTTTTATATAGCAGCCTTCTACATACGTGAGTCTAAAGGCATGCTTCCAAGCAATCAAGCTGAACAAACATTGGGTGGAGAAATATAAGGGAGAAGGAATAACAGACGAAAATTGCCACTTTTTAACAGAGATTATAGTATTTACTGAGTAGTGCCCGCCGCAAGAAGGTGTTTCCAAAGGCTGGTTAACGTGCGAGTGCAGCTCCCAAGAATACAGGCTGGGATAAAAATATTTATTCTTATTTATTTTTAAGCTACAAAGGCACCCCAAATAATGCACATTACTGACAGCCTTAATTTGTGGCAATCAGAATAGTTTAAACTGCTATAAATAATCTCCAAGGAGAGCAATAATGTACAGTCATCTCCAAAACAGCAAGCAGGGGTCAGGGAGGCAAAGAGCTTACCAACATTAAGCACATGCATCTCAAAAAGAGCAGCTTCCAGCTCCATCCAGTATATGGCACGTTTACACATGACCTGTAACCCACTGCTGAATCCCAGGCAGGGATTCTGATCTCATTCAATCTGGGAATTATTTAGGATTTGGCCAGTAGAACTCGGAGCAGAGTTGGATAGTAAATGTATACCTATCCTTCAGAGAGCAAGATTAGCATGAAGAATTATTCTTTCTAGAAGACCCAGAAGAAAACTGAAGTGTATGACAGCTATGTTGTGAAAAAACAGTACTTTTTAAGGGGTGCCAAAACCAGACAGATTTACAATTGCTGCAAAATGAAAAACTTTTAGCATCCCTTTCCCTAAACCTATGGCAGAAACCTTTTTCTTTGTGCCGGAACTACCCAATATTCAGACACAATTTCTGGCCCCTCTGAGACTATACTTTTATCCCTATAAACTGGCATTGTGATAAAAGTACCACCACACTCTACTTGTACGTTTTAACTACACAAAGCAGGGATGTCAAAAAGGAGTTGCTGCAAGAATAGCTGCGCATCTACCAATTTATTACTCCTGAGCAAAGATACTCAATGTAGTAACTTGGGGTTTGTGTATTTTGGGGGGTGGAGGGTAACATCTCATTTCTGTCAACATGACCCAAACGTAGGAGCTCTGGGTGGTTGTTCTGTGGTAGCTTAAGGTCTGTTTTGTCCCACGTCTGCTCATAACTCATCTGCAAGTGCTCATGGAGGTGCACTGCTGTCCCCTCGTACCTTAGCTGATTGCGCATTTAAGTGAATTAAAAAGGCAATCACAAATGCTAGGTCAGTTAGTTGCTTTGCCAATGACTTGAACACAGGAATTTAGTCCAAAGGTCTTTATCCTGCAACCCTGGACCATCCATCACAACCAAGCATCAGCAAACAGCAACTGCTTGTTTCACATTGAACATACACAAGTCCATGGGACCTGATGAAATCCATCCGCGGGTCCTGAAGGAGCTGGCAAATAAAGTTGCTAAGCCACTGCCCATCATATTTGAAAAATCCTGGCAGTGAGGAGAAGACTGGAAAAGGGGAAATATAGCCCCCATTTTAAAGTAGGGGAAAATGGATGACCCGGGGAATTACAGACCAGTCAGTCTCACCTCTGTGCCTGGCAACATCTTGGAGCAGATTCTCCTGGAAGGCACATGAAAAACAAGAGGTGCTTGGTGGCAGCCAGCATGGCTTCACTAGAGGGAAATCATGCCTGACCAATTTGGTGGTCTTCTATGATGGGGCTACAGAACTGATGGACAGGGGTAGGGCAGCTGATGGCATCTACCTGGACTTGTGCAAAGCGTTCGACACTGTCCCACACAACATCCTTGTCTCTAAATTGGAGAGACATCAATTTGATAGGTGGGGCACTCGGTGGATAAAGAACTGGCTGGATGGCTGCACACAAAGGGTTGTGGTCAATGGCTCAATGTCCGTCTGGAGGCCAGTGACGAGTGGTGTCCCTCAGGGATCGGTGTTGGGACCGGTCTTGTTCAACATCTTTATTGCTGACATGGACAGTGGGATTAAGGGCACCCTCAGCAAGTTTGCCGATGACACCAAGCTATGTGGTTCGGTGGATACGCTGGAGGGAAGGAATGCCATTCAGAGGGACCTTGACATGCTTGTGAGGTGGGCTGATGCCAACCTCATGAAGTTTAACCATGCCAAGTGCAAGGTCCTACACCTGGGTCAGAGCAATCCCAGGCACAGCTACAGGTTGGGCAAAGAGGAGATTCAGAGCAGCCCTGCAGAGAAGGACTTGGGGGTGGTGGTCGATGAGAAAGTGAACATGAGCCGGCTTCAGTGTGAGCTTGCAGCCCAGAAAGCCAACCATATCCTGGGCTGCATCCAAAGGAGCGTGACCAGCAGGTCGAAGGAGCTGATCCTGCCCCTCTGCTCTCATGAGACCTCACCTGGAGCATTGTGTGCAGTTCTGGTGTCCTCAACATAAAAAGGACATGGAACTGTTGGAACAAGTCCAGAGGAGGGCCACAAGGATGATCAGGGGACTGGAGCATCTCCCATACAAAGACAGGCTGAGGAAGCTGGGGCTGTTCAGCCTGAAGAAGAGAAGGCTGCGTGGAGACCTCATAGCAGCCTTCCAGTATCTGAAGGGGGCCTATAAGGATACTGAGGAGGGACTCTTCATCAGGGACTGTAGTGACAGGACAAGGGGTAACTGGTTCAAACTTAAACAGGAGAGGTTTAGATTGGATATAAGGAAGAAAATCTTTCTGTGAGGGTGGTGAGATGCTGGAATGGGTTGCCCAAAAAAGTTGTGAGTGCTCCATCCCTGGCAGTGTTCAAGGCCAGGTTGGATGAAGCCTTGTGTGGCGTTGTTTAGTGTGAGATGTCCCTGCTTATGGCAGGGGTGTTGGAACTAGATGATCTTAAGGTCCTTTCCAACCCTAACTATTCTATGATTCTATGAATTTTCCTACCAAAACAGAGCATAAAGGCCACAGTATCCCTCTTCATGCAATTAATCAGGAGGTGTTATGAATTCAAATAAAGCTACGGCAGAAATTCCCTTGTATCATTCAAATCTTGCCAGAAAAAAAGCAAATTCTGGTTTGCTGCAGGCAAAGGATGCAAATATCCTTAAAGAACCTTAAAGACAGGCATGCAAAGAAAAGATAGGCCAAAAAAGCCAATGCCATCTGCACTTCTTTATATACCTGGATGAGACAAAGAACTGGAGGGTCAGGGTTATGCTGACTTGCTTTCCCATTGTCTTCTCAAACATATTTCCTCACAGAAAAATAACTTCATGCTAGCAGGTTTGAGAGGGGTTTTTATTTGTTTTTCAAACTGTAATACAGCTACAGCAGTTCTTCATCTACGAGGCATCTAATCATTTGTTCCCCTTCTGAATTTTGTAAGCAAGCAGACCTTGACAGAGAGCTATTAACACCCACATGATTCATGGCACCAGACAGAAAGCAGAGTAAAACCATCATTAGAAAGATAAAAGAGAGAAACCAAGGATGGATTTATTTAGGAACTGCTGTATTAATGTAATTTATAATCACAGAATGGTTTGGGTTGGAAGGGACCTGAAAGCTCATCCAGTTCCAACCCCCTGCCACAGGCAGGGACACCTTGCACTAGGCCAGGTTGCTCAAAGCCCCATCCAACACTTCCAAGTAATATAATGCAGTACACTACACTGGAAAACCATTTACATGGTGGACAGTCCCACAGCAGTTAACAAAAAAGACAAAAAAGAAAAGTAAACATCTTGGGGAAAATCAACTTCTGAGACCCACTTGCCTGCCAGTAAAATGATGCTGCTCCACAGCCCTTGTTTTACTCTTGTTTGTTTGTAACTAAACACTTGTGTTAGCCTTTTTTACCTTGTATTAGAGAAACCCATGAAGCACCCAGTCAAACACAAAGAGAACAGGTTTTCTATGCACTGGGACGCCTGGTGCTTTGAAGCAGGCTGCTCAGAAACAAGCATCCCAGCATGTGCCCAGCAACCTGGATCAGCCTTCGTGCCCTTGAGCAGGAGCTTTCTTGAGGATATGCTTGGAAAGCTGGGTGGAAAGAGGGTACCGGAGGGAAGAATGACTGAGCAGAGAGGCCTTTGTACTCCGCAGCTGGGCTTTGGAAAGGGCAGCAGCCTGCTGCCCTTCTCAGCTCTGCTTCTAATGGCAAACCCAACATTACTGACAGCAGCAGACCACTACTTTTAATTACACAACTGGGATCATCTGCTCCCTGAAGAACTCTTTAATTGCTCTTTGCCTGACAACCCCATCCCCCTTTCAAAGCAACCAGGTCTTGAGCATCTCACCACAACAGCCCTGAGGTCCCTGAAATACGAGCACACAATTTCTGGAGTCTTTTACTCTGGGTTTTTTCCAGCATCGAGAAAGTCTAGACATATAAGTACTGAACAAGTCATGAGAGACACCCAAAAAAATAAATCAGAACATCGAATACACACACCTTCCACCCAAAAGTCTGTGTTATTTTAATAATACCCTGCTGCAGTTCGGCAAGATGAGGCAGGGAAGCCTCGCTAGAACCAGCACAGCCTAGACCCTGTGCTCACCTATTCCTGCCTACTCATGGGAAAAAGAGAAGGGACACGCTACATCTGAGAAAGCACAAAAACATTTATGCACTAATACTTTAGCCTTAACACGCTCCCTATGAAAACCAAAAGTGCAGATGCCTTCACAAGAAAAGAGGCATTTCAAAGGGGATCCCTTCTCGGCAGTCACAGAAGCGGGAAGATGCCCATCCCATAGGGTAGCCCTGCATCAGGGAGGTGGCAGGGTGGGCATTACCCAATCCCACATCATGCCCACACTGCCAGCAGCTCAGCCCAGGCTTCCACAGCAGGACACACCACTGCCTCCCGCCACGAATGGCTGTTCTGCCAAAGCTGGCAATACTGGGATCACAACCCCTGAGCTAATCCTCTGCAAGAGGTATCATTGGTAAAGCACTTAGAGGAAAATGAAGTGCTGAGGAGGAAGAAAATAAAATATTTGGCAAACACCACTCAGGTTTATAGCAGAGTAGGTTTATAAACCTTGTGAAATAAACTTTTTTGTTTGTTTTTTCCCCATTAAAACACCCACTCACGCACTCACAGAACAATCCATGAAAATCATTCTTCCTCCCTTTCCCTCTGCCCCCAGTCCTTTTCCACTGGCTCTGGAGGTAAAAAATGAAACATATGAAGAAAGTTTCCACTGTAAGTTTTGGTTTCTGCCTTCACTTAAAATTTCATCATGCCCCAGCTATTTCAAACATCCCCAACCAGTCCAGAGCTGCAAATGACACCCATCCATAATGGGAAAATTGAGTGCTTAAAATTAAGTACCTCTCACTTAGGGCAATGAAAACAAGAAGTCCCAACAGTTTGGCATGTTCTTTCTCACTCTGTGCTTCTATAGCTTCTTACTTTCAATGAAACTCAGGGAGAGATTGATGTTTATTAGCACCCTCTGTTCTAACATTAATTATTCTCCTATTACACAACCACTTTGGTGCAAGTGCCTTCCTCTATTATATGAACACCGTGAAGCAAGTTAGCTACCCTCTGGTCCACCCTGCTGCTTATGATGTTACTGGGAATATCAGGACAACCCAACAGCCCCAATTTTGATCTCCCTCATTATCTCAAAGAGCTACTTAGTCCCCTTCAAAAAAGTGGCTGCACACAAGATGTGGACAGAATATTCCTGCTTGGAAAATCACTTACAGCTGCATCTCCAGGGGACACAGGGTTTCACAGCCATATCAAAATAAGAGTTTGCACCTCTGTCATGCAAGAATCTCAAGAATACATAGAATCTATACAGACAAGCTCACGTACTGGCTAGGAAAGGGAGCACAAAAGCACCTTGGCCCACTGCTGCAAGCAGAAAGCAGTTCAGGTTTACACAACCCTATTTTCACCAACCTACTGCAAGAATATTAATGCATAAATACCAAGACCAGAAATACTAATGAGTACAAAAGCCATGTAATCATTTTCCCAGATTAAATCCATCTGTCCAACAGAATCCATCTGTCCAAGGAGCTTATTAAGGCTGGAATAAGTCCTTTATTAGTCGGGTTACTAGGATCCAAGCCTTATCTCTGTCACCTTCGAGTCCTCCCTCCATACAAAGCTTCCCGTCCCCCACACAGGGAGGTTTTGCCATAGCTCCTGCTGCTCCACATCTCCTGCACCTCCCAGCTACATGCAAAGGGTCCCATTTTCCTTCTCTCGTCCTGCTTATTTGTGTTCAGGTGTTTGATGCTCAAAGGGAAGAAGCGATGCTCTGAATAACTCTCCCCATCCATAAAAAACAAGGAGGACCCCAGTGAAAGCACCCCTACCTCAGCAGAGCCTGAGCTTTCAGCCACAGCACAATCCCACCTCTGTGCCCCACCAACTATAAAAGGAGTCACTCAAACCCAAACCCGGGCTAAAAGAAGGGGAGCAATGTCTTTATGAGCCCAGGAGGGCACAGTCCCAGTGGGCGGCCTTGCCTCTCGGAAGAGCAGCAAACCGGGAGGGAGGTGAACAGTGCCTCGTCCATCTTCCCAGCCGCTATTCGGAAACTGGCAGGCGACTGGAAAGCCGAGAGACTGCTAAAGTTCAGCTTTGTTCACTGCTTGGCAGCCCAGGGAAGCCAGCACTGGGAACATTTACAGGAGAAGGGTCTCCCAAAAATGGAAAGGAGGGGAGGAGGGGCTAAATAGAGACATATTCCCACCGCAGATGCCAGAAAAGAAAGGAAATGACCAGGCAGATTTAAAAAAAGAAAACAAAAATTGCTTAAAGCGATTTAAGCGAGGTTACATCAGGCAAGAGAAAAGGGCATAGATCAGTTCAATTTGGAAGGGAAATGCAGCACCTACCAGCTCGCAAGGCTGCTTTTTTTGTTGGTTTTGGGGTTGGTTTTATTTTATTGTTTAAATAAAATCCATCAACAATATGCTACAATTATAATATAAGCCACAACTCCTGCTCCTTTGCAGAGGTTTGTTGAGGGCTGGTTTATTCTTCCTGAACCTGAGAGGAACTTTTTCCTGTGTTTTATAAACTCTCTATAAAATAAAGAAATACATGTTTACTGGCTGACAAACCACCAGCTGATATACTGCAGCAGACAAGAAACAGTGCCAGGAAGAATTTAGTCAAAACACCCCAAAGTGGTGGCATACCCTTGTTTACAGCTCATGATCTCTGCTACAGGAGGCCAAAGCAAGCTTCAGAAACTCGGGGCTGCATCAGCCAGGACACCATGCAGAAACCACAGCTGCAGTTTCTGTCCTTTAAAGACAAACTACATCAGTAACAACACAGGCTTCATTGTAAAGAGGTTGATACAATTGCTTTGATTTTAAGCACTGCGCCAATAGGGACGGGAAGATGAGCAATACGCATCCTTCATCCCCTGTGGTGGTGCCTTTAGGCTATTACAACCATGGACCATTAAGACAATGGTGGACCATTAAGACAGCATCAGTGGGGCCTGTGGTGAGAATCTGCAACACACAACCAAGCCCCGAACCTAGCCTATGTTTTCTATAGTTCAGTGAGGGTTTGTGCGCATCCTTAAAACAAGGTCTCCTAACCAAGACAGCCCTGGAATTTCTCTTTCACCTTCCAACTGCTCGTTCTCCTTCACATTTGGGAACACTGGATGAAAGGGGCTGTATCCAGTATGACGACATGTGCATGAATTGCATGTGAGTGCTCACGTACTGCAGAGATTAAAAAGGGAAGAGCCTGTACCTCCCTCCTCATCAGGGCTGGGGCAGACAAGTTGGAAGAGTTTTCTGTGAAACTCCACCGTGAACCAGGATACACATCCAAAGAGCCAGTACAGCACAACACTGTATCTGACCCATTTCACCCGGCTTATTTTAGCACAGTGAGATGAGCTGAAAAGGAGTGGCTTGTTACCACACACGTGTGTAACCATGCCTTCTCGCCCTCCCAACTAAGAGGAAGAAACACCAATTTTCATTCCATCACTTAGGTCATCTAAGTCAGAGCCACCTACTTCTCCAAAACTTAGATTGAAAAAGATCAGTAAGACACAGCCACAATTTCATATGCTAGCCTGTACCTAAAAACCAAAACAACTGAGGGCTCTACATTTCTGGATGTACCAGATCATACAATCTTCCTTCTCACGTTTCCTGCCTCCCAAGAGGAAATGAACTGAGATAATAGGCAGCGAGATGTGATGAGGGAAATAACCATCAGTGCGTACAACCTATAAAAAAATTCATTTGTTTCCACAACACTAACCTACCCTGGTATCTCCAGCATCAGTATGAGAATTACTGCCTCTACTTGTTTAAGAATTTTTTTATGGGATCTCTAAGTGCTGAAGATTAAACTTATTTAATAATAAATCTACAAAACTTACAGTTTCATGCATAAATAGCTCCTCACCTTCTAAGCAAGGAAAAGTACATTCCTCCAAATCATGATGCTTTCTAGCTTTTGGTTATGTTGTTTTGGCTGAGTCAAACCCACCTTATGCTTTGGAGGCCATGCTCCTTTCAGCATCTGGTCCAGAAACAGTTTACATGTGCATGTGATACCCCTTCAGGTCTCCCTGCCATTCCCTCCTTCCCCCCAAATTTATACGTACAGACAGCCTTCACCAGGATGAGAAAGCCCCAGTAACATTTAATCTGCACTGAGAGAAAAGAGAAGAAAGAAGAAGGGAAGAGAGGAAGAAAGAAAGGAGGGGGGAAAGGAGAAAGAATTCACACCTCTGAACAAGGACTTTTTAGCCTACACTTACTAAGGGCTTGTCTACATGGGAAAGTCAGGGTGGAGGAAGCAACAGTGTGAATTTTCAGCACACTCTCTCTCAGCAGACTAAATTAACCTGCACAACAGGCGCTCTTAGTGCACACTCAGCATCCACAGGGGGAGTTAGTGCAGAGCAGCTAGCGTGCTGTAAATTCACACCCTAGCTTACTGCGCACTAACTTCCCCATGTAGACAAGCACTAAGCTGATGAAGCCTTCATTTGCCTAAACGCTTCCATTTTTTTTTCCTCCCAGTAGACTAGTTCTGAAAAACTCGGGCTGTCCCTTTACTAAAAGGAAAAACAATTAGCAGGCAAAAATGGATCAACACTTACTCTTTTGGAAATGCAAATTACAACCACACAGAGAAGTGCTTTAAGGAGCACACAGGCTGATATAATTTGTCTTCCCTAGGTCATATCAGACCCCAAAACCCATGCAGACAAAAGCCACAAGCACACATGGCACCAGTAAGATCTCACAGGCCAACAACTGGTTTTCAACTTACCCCAGGTTCTGCCCCTAACCCCAGTACAGAAAAACCCGAGAGCACCACGAAAATGGATGGCACCCCATCAGTGAGACACAATCCCCCAGTGCCAGTACACTGAGCTGCCAGTACCTGAGAAAAGGTCTACATGCCATGGATGCAGAACCAGTTGCTCTTCTCTTTGACAGTTAATGATGGCCTTTCCTGGCTCTGGCTGACTAAAGGCAAATTTGCCAGTCTTTCCTTCCTCCAATGCTATCACATAAGCCTTCCCTTACCTCTTCTCAAAGGGAGCATGTTCTACATCAGTAAGATACTGACGCAGCTCTGATCAAGCGCTGCCACCCTGACACCACTGTTTCAGAGAAAAGGCTTTCCTGCTTTAGACCCATTCTGCTCTAGCCCTGCTGCCTGGTGATCCATGCAAACTCTCTGTACCCCATCCTAGGGGACACTCAGGCACCCCACAGCAGTGATGGATTAACCAGGCATCGTTCCCCAGGAAACCAAAGCAGCTTAGCAAGCCCCAGCTCTGTCCTCTTGCCTGTCATTCTTTCCAACCATGGATTTGGCTAAAGCAATCAGACTCCTGAACCGTTCCCAGCAATTGTTTACCCAAAAGACCATTACATGGTTAATATTGCACTGGAAGGAACAGAGCGCCTCACTGAATCACAACTCTTAACTTTACTTGGTGCTTACTTTTTGTGCCTTGCTCCCACCTTGACAGTGAGCAGAATAAGCAAAAAAGACATGGTGTGAGTTTAAGGTGCTAACATTTCAAAGTGCGTATGCATCAGGAGTTAGGTGTAGCTGGTGTCTTCTTTGGCCTCCCACACCATGAAGAATCACCCTGATTATTTACTATTGGCAGAACAGAGCTAGAACAGAGACTAGAGCAAAGCTATAGGGCATATGGAGCCCTACATGGAGTGTTCTTCATCTTAAGGACCACCGCCAGGGTCTTAGTCCCGTCAGGGGACCACCTCTAGGCAGGACACCACAGGGCACAGGCCACCAGTGAGGAGGTGGAAATACCACTGGAGAGGATTGGTTACACTTTCACCTCTCAAACCTTTAAAAGTTAAAGCTTCTTTTGAACAAAACTAGCAAGGAAGCCGATCTGTTGACTTCACGTTTACCTCATTATTGAGAGTTCAGTGATTTTTAGGGCATGAACTGAACAGGCAGGAAAGGCAGGAATCCTCCGGATAAGCAACAAAACAAACCTCAAGCAAATGAAGCCCATGTTTTTCACACAGTTTTGCTGTCTTCTCCCTGCAATACCCTTAGCTCGACATGACCTGCAAACTAACCAAAACATGAAATATGACTCCAGGCCTCTGCTTTGCAGAATGTAATCAGCCTGCCAGGAAGGCCAATGATGACAAAGAGGTTTCAAGGAAAGTTGTTTGTATCTATTACTGCCTGTCAGCCTTAGATTTTCTACAAACACGGCACCAAACACATCCCTTTCTAAAGGGGGCAGGGAAAGGCTGCCCAATAAACTCCAAGAAAAAGCAACAGTATTTTGAAGCAATCAAGGAAAACAAAGGATGGCAAAAAGGCTTCCAGGCAGTTTCCAGCTCTTCCACCTCAAGCTATAATCAAGCTAATCAGATCAAAACCAGATCTGGTCGTTGCATGCAACACAGACTGACAGAGAACTCTCAGTGCACAAATCAATACCAACAATTGCTCTTTTATAGTCTTCTCTGGAGCTAACAGAATCCTGATGGTCTGCAACAGTACTGGCAGCTACAGTAGCATCAGAAGGACACAGAAAACAACCGAAAACATACTATGGGTCAGTACCAATCTCACCTTGGCTTTAGAAATAAAACACAAGCACAGCCAGCAGAACAATAATCTCAGCATTTTGACCCAATGCCAAATGTTTCTGGTCCCCCCCCAGTCTTTAAAGCAAAAGTCCAGAAGAAACTTTGCACTATTAGTTGGAGAACTGTGGGAGGCACTCTCACATCTTATCCATAAAAGCCCATTCCCATTGGCACATGTTTCCTGGGTGCCTGGGAGACACTGCACCTCACTGGTACAGGCATCCTCGTCTGGTGCAAACTGCACTTAGAGAAATTAGCACCACCTCTTGAGGAACCACTTTCTTTGCAAGAGGTTTCTCCCTCTCAAAGATTTATTTTCACATTGCAAATGTCAACATTCTTTTCTGCCTTCAGGACAAGCGGGTAAGGTACAGTGAGTGCACAAACCAAGGTCAAACACATCCCTCCAAGGTTTCATTTGGCTAGATACCACTGGAGGACTTACTTGTGCAAGCTTGGAGATAAGTAATCGAGCAGAGATTCCTGAGAATCTGGAGGGGGAAAAGGAGGGAAGAGAGGAGGGTGTATTTATTATTGTACATTAATTATATTGTACATTACATTAATATATATTATTTCACCATTATAAATGGTGAAAGAGTAATTGTTAAAACAATACAGGGAACAGAGCCTAGAGGAGACCCACAAGTGCCTGTGCAGCAGGGTTCTCCCCTAAAGCACAGCCACACACACACGCAAACATGCCCTGACCTCCCAGCCAAAGGAGGGAGGGGAGACTTGTGTAATGAAAGGGCAAAATAAATATCTGAGGCATTTAAGCTGTGTTTTTTTCTATCCTTCAGTTTCTTCCATGGAACCAGGGCTGTAGAACAAGACCCTTCTGGCTTGAGCACACCATTCTTCAGAAGGCTTTCAAGGAACATAATTTCAGAGTGGGTTTTGCAGTCAAACCTCTGCAAGGCAAACAAATAGCCATCAGAAGCACATGTTTGTACTTTTCCACAGCAGGATGGGGGGAAAGAGGGAAGGATCAATCAAATGATTTTTCAGCAGAGAACCCACTTTCATGCCTTCCCACCACGTAGAGTTCTGCACACCAAAGGATCCCAACAGCTAAACTGCAAGTATGGCCAGACTGCAAAGAATTCAAGTGCAACGGCTGGACCATGGCTACGCTGTCTGGAAGCACAGAACAACCTATCGGCATCCTAATGGCTACAACTAACTTACATAGAACTAATGTTCATTTAACACACATAGAACAAACATACCCATCGCTTGCCCTTGTTTAAAATCTTTCCATCACAAAATGAAAGAATTTGGTTCCTGGAGGAGTTCAACTTCAGCATTAGAGTATTAGAAAGTCACATTCAATATTAGAATCTTTTAGCAATGCTTCCAATTGGACACCTGCGCTGATAACTTGATCTTAAGCAGAAGTGTAAGCATGCAGAGGTTTAAAATACAAAGACAGAAAACTTGCATGTTGTGGATTTCTTTTGTAGTTCTGTTTTATGTGGGTCAATCTGCAGAGAGCACAGGTCTCACATATCCCAACACTGATTATGCTTTGAGGTATACCATTCTGGGATACTTCTAATTATACACAATCTTAGCCAGATGGCTAAGCAGGCAAGGCGCAGGCAAGGCACAGGCAAGAAGCAGCCAGGATGCTCCTCAGTATTTGCTGGTCCATACGTAACAGCAATTAATAAGTCAGATAGGGGAGTGTAGCACCAACCAAATCCAGATCTGTGCAGCTGGGAGCAGAAACTGCACAATAACCTGCGCAAGAGGTCGGCTGTACAAGAGGCACAGTACAACACATGGACGCAAGTCAAGACACGCAGTGACAGAAACTCAACATACGAAAAGCCACACTCACAATGACACAGCACAGGAGAAGCCCAGCTCACACAGTGACACTTCTGATGGTTTTCCTTTTGCTTGTACTGCCATGACATCAGCTCCTGCAGTTGTGAAACAATCCCCTCTCAAAGGTGTTCCTGAGTGGTGCCAAGGCTGCCTTAAGCTAACTAAGTACAACAGATCAGAAACCCTGACTTTAAAGGAAACATGAAGGCTGTGTTTCCAGGAATGTAAATGAGACACCTGCACACCCAGAAAAATCAGAACATTACAAAAGTATGGAGAATGTATGAACCTCCCACACTGGACTTTATGTTTTTTTAATGACTGTGCAATGCTATATTCAGTGAAATAGTAACCTTGTGGTGGAAAACAAGTCTTAGTTAGCTATAAGATTTCTATTCAGAGCACTCTACAGCCACCTTTCAAGGCAGGCGCCGAGTACCTCATGCAGTCTACAACTCAACAAACAGAGCCAGGCTGTACTACAAAGCCCTTCTGGGTCCAAACAGATACTAAACTGATCCAGGTGATAAACGAAGCCATCTAAGATTGCAGCCTGAGGGTCCAGGTAGCACAGTATGACGCAAGACCTCACACGGACCACCCTGGAGGGCTTCCACTCCTTTTGACAACAGAATGAGCATGGTTTTGTGTACCGATGGGATCTGGGCTGTAGAGCAGTTGGGTTTTGATTTTGTTGGCTTTTTTTCCACTGAGGGAGCAACCTAATGCAAGGGGAGAAGCCTCACACGTCAACCTGCACGCAAGGTTAAAAGCTGAGTTAAACCACACAGTATTTATGAAACACTGCAGGGAAGAAAATCAATAGCACCACATTTAGAGCCATTGTTCATGGCCCCATACACAAAACCTTTAACACTGCCAGGCTGGGTGACTGTGCCGGCAGGCTCCAGTTCTGCCTTGTGTTCCCAAGGCACTACATACTCAAACTTAGACCTACAAAACCACATTACGATTTTTTGATATCCTCATACCCAGACAGTACACAAGTACCCTCACCTCCTGTGCAATGATTATACAATCTCTTCCACAGACAATCCCGTATTTGCCATTTGGCTACACATCGCCTTTCCAAAAAGAGAAAAATTGTAGGGTAGTTTGCAAAGTTTTTTCCAACACTATCAAAAACCAGCCCACAACTTTTTCTGCAACCTTGTGGCTCAGCTCTTTAGGTCTTAATACCAAAAAGGCACACAGCTCTCGGGTGGGGAAAAGGGATGCAAGCTAAAACGGTGTCTGTAACTCTCCTGTTTTGCTTTATCCTCCAGTGATTACTCATCTCCACAGTAGGAATCTAGAATATGTCTTTTCCTGCATACACTTGTCCTCCTCTTGCCTTCCGTCCCACCCACCCAAGGCTGGCTCAGCTGCGCACCTGAGGGATGTTTGGCTTGCAAAAGGAAGAAAGAGCAAACATAAGGAGGGAGCATCCCTGGTTCAAACAAATAAAAGGGCTGCACAGCCAAAATGCAATCTCAGGGGAAAACCTATCAAGAAATTTGCACACCTTTACTACAGCCTCTGGGTAAATGATTTATCAGTTTTCTGATGTGGGCTTTTGCATTTTGATTTGGGCTCCCATCAAGAAACAGCAACAGTAACCAAAAGTGAATTTGGAACTGCACTGGTTGGTATATCCACTATCCCACAGAAACAGGGGCCGGGAGGAGGAGGGAAGAGAAAGGGCACAGGTTTTTCTAGAGCCTTTCGGGCCCTGTGACGTTTCTCCAAGAGCAGTATCATAGAACTGAAACTTCTCAAGCAAAGCTGCAAGCGTCTGTAAGGGAAGCCCTGTGGGCCTGTTCAAGGGAAACAAGAAGCTGTGGGGTGTTGGTAATTAGCAATATTACAACCATTCATTCAGGCCAAGTTGTACTCTGAGGAAAGAGACCTACACAATTGCCATCACAGTGCAGGTGAGACTTGAGGGACCTCCCTTCAGTGCTCCACCCCGACATTTTTAATCCAGGTTTTGTGTGTTTCCGAGGGTTCTGACTCCAAAGCTAACAGTTTCTAGCTGATCCAGAGCCCTAGTGAGTACCAGCATGGCAGAGGTGAAGAGCCCAGCTCTCCCAGCTGATGTTCCTGCTTGAGAAAATGCCTGAGAAACAGCCAGGGGTTACAGTTCTGGGGGTTACAGTTTGAGAGTCCCATCCCAAGAACAGTGTAAGGGTGCTCGTATCCCCTTACTTTGTGACTTGAAGCCTACATGGATAAAACCCTGGAAGAAAAAAGAACAAGTAAAGCCAACCTCCTTGTACAATAAATCCTCACACTGAATTATTCCCTGCACTCCGCCCCTTCTCTAAGCTTGCTTAGGCTGCAATTATTTGCAAGGTGAGTGCCAGCTCTCCTCCACAGACACACCTCGCACGTCACAGGGCTGTGTCACCCAGTGCTCCCAGACATAAGGCAACAGAGCGGTGCTTCTTACGAATGCGTTAACAATTTCCTCCTCACTAGATCACGTTCTGCGCGTCCCTTTATTATCATTTTTTACACGTGTGGAAACTTCTGCTGTTTCCAAGGAGAGGAAAGCTGGAACAACTGGAATACAAAGATGGCAAGAGGGCAGGAAGCTGTGGATGGCACGTAGGTTCTCAAGTGGAGCAGCTGATCACGGCAGAGGGCACAATGTTTGTGAAATAACCATTCCATCTATTATTGTAATTATACTGGGAATTTATAATGTTGAAAACCCCATACAGATAAACAAACAAACAATCTTATCATGAGGAGATGCAGACACCCAGCTCTCCCAGCCAAATCACAGGGACCGGATTTGCATATCTAAGAAACAGCTGAGTACTTGAGAGCCAGCACTGTACTGTACTTCTGAAAGCCACTTGATCTTAACCATCACCTCTCAAGCAGAGTTCCCCTCCAAACCCACCTAATAGCTGTGGACTTGGTTCAGGAACTACCAGGGGTAAGCCAAAGCCACCCTCCTCATCTTCACAAGCAAACTGAGTTCAAGACATTATGGAGATGCAGGGAGGGAACACATCTGTCCTAATTAAGGGCACCTATCTGCTAGTTTCAGCTAGTCACTTTTTAATCAGGGTCTCAAGATGGGTCAGATGAATCACCTGGAAGCACCTATTACTCTCTCAGCCATAGATGCAACCACGGTATGCCACAAATACACCAGGCAGATAGGATATTTTTCTTCCCATCATTCATTATTTTTCCCTTTCTTTCACCCTAAGTGCAAACACATTGGAAAATTTCCAAATTTCACTGTGACTTCTACAAACACTGTTCCTCTATTCAGCTATGTTTCAGTGGGTCAACACTCTTTATCCATGGCGCACATCAGGCTCAGCGCGTATCATGAGAATAGCCACATCTAAATAAACACAGTTGTGTAACACTATGCAGTAAAGTTTCAGTATAACCTGGTTTATTCTTGCTAGCCTGCATCGAAGAGACAGGTTATAATTACATTAGGAAACCACTTCTTTAACCCTGATAGAGACGTAAAGAAGATAAGCCTTGTCGACATTTGGGCTTTCTGTTCTGGCTTTCTGGTTTGCTTCTGCCGTCAATTTAAGGCAGAAATGTGTATTGCAGCACTTAAGCCAACCCATAATTCATGGCAGCATCCAGAGCTGATTAGTCCTGTTGTATAATCAGGTCTCCCTGATGCATCAGGGGACTGCTGTTCATGCAGGAGGAACTTACTGTGCCACTTTCACTGTAAGCTGTATTAAACAGGATCCTTTTGTGCCTTTTATCAACCTGTTCAAGACCTGCATAAAGCTACTAATTGATATAGGAACTAAAAATTAATATGCACACGTATGTCCAAGGGACAGCTGTCACAGCTCCATACACTGAGGGCAGGGCATTGATCCAGAAGTCCTGGTTTTCAAGACGCTAGCAGCCAACCAGAACAGTTAGCATTATCTCTTTAGTATGTTAACATGCATGATTTATACTATTTTGATGTGCAGTACACACACAGTTCTCTCATACACTGAAAAATTCATGGTTAACGACACAAAGGAGACCAAGAAACTACACAGCAGTGGGAGCTGTTCTTGGTCAGAAGTTGCATGAAACGCGTGAGTAAGAATATTCCACACATGGCTTTAACTCAATACACTAATTCAACCTCTTCGCATTACGTCCACCCTTCTATTCATCCTCCTTTTGTCATCTTACCTTTTGAGTCAAAATTAGCACTTCATGTGATTTCACCCTCAAACCCTGGTTAAGATTTAGCTCAGCGTTTCCAGTAAAGAGAAGAAAAGCTAAAAGCAGAGCACAAGCAACAAGAGCATTCCAGCAAGCTTCTATTTCCTTTTTGCCCTTTTTTTAGCCTACGTGAATATTTCACTCCAGACCTAAAAAGAAACCATTCTAGTGACAATTTAATTTTTTAAAAGGAATACTGAACAGAGAGAGAGAGAACTATTTTCTAAAGATACAGTAAGGAACTGAAGTGTACAGCATCGCCCTGAAAAATGCTACTCTGTGCATTGCAGTACTTCAGTATTGTCAAGTGAATTACTTTGGGCCTGATCTCATAAATACACTCACATGCCATCAAATCTTTCTTTGTCCCAATCCTCAACCTTTCTGAACCAAACATTCAAGCCCACAGCTTGGCTCCCAAATGTAAGTTCAGCAGCAGCTGAAGGTCATACCGGTTTAGAGCTTGGCTCAGTAAAACAAACCTTGAAAAAGAGCTGAAATAAAAAGGGTGACAATCACCTGAAATAATTTTTGATCCTCATTCAGTCCATCTTCCTGGCAATGATTTGAAACAGACAACAACTATCAGTTTTGTCCTCTCAATGCATCACTGACAAAAAGCTGTATCAGGATGAGCATTAGCCTCTTTAGGAAAGCAGTTACAAAGCCTTCTCCCAGTTAGCATCTTTAATTTCTGTTTAAGTTGATTAGATTTGTGCTTTGGGAGTGGGAAGAATCCAAAATGAAAAGGCAAATGCTATGCTCCAGGTCAGGATTAACCCCAATGGCAGCATGGCAAGGAGAAAGAGTTAATTTCCAAAGTAGCAGTGTTCCTTGGCGCAGGCAATTTAAAATCACTGCCTGGCACTTCTGCTTTCTCAGCATCAAGGGAAAAAGAAACAAAGCCAACACTTTATCACAGGAAAGTAGAGAAACATTATTAATAGTTTTTCCTCTAGTCTGTGAAAGGAAATGGTTTGTTCTTAGCTGATAGGCAAGAGATGGCCTGGACTCACAAACCACTGCGGACATATGGGCCTGATAAAGGAGGGAGCATTCTGTTCCCGTTGAGCACAGTATCTACAGAGGTATTTGACTTCCTCTGCTCCTTGGTGGTAAAACTGGTACCCATAAACAGCAACTCCTCAGTTCTGCCTGGCCTCCCCTCTCACCCTCAGTAGTGCTGACACGCTCTTTTTTTCCTGCAAATATATCATGGCAAAGGAGCATCCTGGTTTTCACCCACACAGCATTCCAATACTTTTAGATATGCAGATTTGGGACTCAAAACACTGGATGTGATGACATATGACACAGAGCCATATGAATCATATCATCTCCTTTCCAAACCAATCAGAGAGAAGGATCAATTCTACCAAGACTTTCCTACAGCACAGCAGCTGGATTAGCCTCCGGGGGTAGGAGACAAGGGATGACATCCCAGAGAAAGAGCTTGAATCCCAGGTCCTAGCTAGCCAAAGTGCTCTTACGAACACACTACAGAAATATCACCAGCATTCCCTATATTTTGTGACACGGGTGGTCACGTTGCTGTTTTCATGGCTACAGACTCCTCACAGAGAGTGTTTTCCAGCTGCCAAAAGGTACATCTTAAACTCCAGTGACAATCCTGTGCACACAACCTTCACCAGTACTTTCCCTGCCTGCACACATGGCTCTCTGCTCAGTATTCTGGTTTTGTTAGATCCATCTTTAAGGAATCTGCTCCCCCAGAGCCTTGAGGGGGTGCACAATTTGTGCTGATGATTTCACGTGATAGCAAGACCCTGTCCGCAATCTTGTCTAGTTTCCTTGGGGTCTAACCCAAACACAAAGCAGTTATTACAAAAGTAACAATAGGAAAAGGGCAGGGAAAGAATTATGAGGGCTTATGCTGCCAAATCACTGCCCCTCAAAAACATACCATGTTTTCTATGGCATGATTTGGCAGTGCTACGTTAACAATTGGACTCAATCTTAAAGGTCTTTTCCAACCACAATGACTCTATGATTCTGTAATTAGCAGAAAACCGATACCTCCCCTACCATAAGATGGACTTTTCTGTTATTCACAGCCCAGGCCAGGATGGGGTCAAGCAGGAAACCCATTCATGGGACACCAAACCATACTTTACTCCATTTGCCTCACAACTGGAAATTCCACCCAGACTTCCCAATTTATCAAATCACTGGCTACCGTGCTTTCCATGCCCACAGCGAAGTCAGTACATACAGACAGAAGCAGACTGATGAGCAAAAAGAACCAACATCCTTTCCAGTTCCCCTTTTTCAATCAGTGTGTTTTCCAGCCCCACTCCTAGTGACAGCAGTCCTTTTCAGAGTAGAAATCCCCTAGATGAGCAGAATCAACCAACCAGGCAGCACGTTTTGCAGCCCAGGTCCAGGAAGCTCACAGGACTTTGGCAGAAAACACGTCATGCAGCAAGTTCTGTAAACTTGGGATCAGTCTGCTGCAGAGGCCCAGCTGTGACCTTAAAACTGGATTTCATGAGTAAATTAACCTTGACTAGTTGCACACCCGCACATGGGCTTGGCACAGGGTGTTCAAAGCAGCTAATGGGCAACTATTATCAAGATGAAATTGGCACCAGTAAACTCTGCCTCTAAGCAAGGGCAAAAATCAGCTTGTACAGATATCATTTATCACTGCTTTTATGCATTAAAGTTAACTACGCCACACTGGCAGGCACCAAAGCACAAAGAAAGATTTGCAAAGACCACCTCAAAAAAAGCTGTTCATAGTGATGCATATATCTGTGTTAATACAAAAACAAAACCCAACTTACTCCCACAAGCACAAGTCAGAGAATGTGCAAACAGCTGGACACTGCATTTTAAAAGGGCACTAAGCAAGTGTTCCTAAATTGATGGGGTCTCTGCAGAAGGATGCCGTGCTTGTTAGAGGTATACCTATGGGGTTGGCTTGACATTGCCTTCTCAAAGGAGAGCTTGCTTGAACAATGTGCCCAATGCTGCATCTATTTTAAGAGCAGTGATCCAGATCTTTGTTTTGTCAGCAGATGACTTGTATAACAGAGATGAATTGACAAGGAGTTAAACCAGCATTGGGCAATGCCAAGGTGCTGACAAGCACTGGCAGAGACAGGTGATGGAGGAAAAGATGACACCACCAGGCTCTCCCACCTGAGCTTAAGCTTTCAAATCTGCGGTCAGCCAGAGGGTCACGCTGGACTAACATAAGCCCCAATACAGATCCACCCTAATCAGTTATTTGACCATGCCCCTATGACCATACCCATGCTGGTAGCACCTTTACCATGGGTGTCCATAGCAGCAGAGTCCTCTTAGAACACATGTAGTCTCAGAGTAAGGAGTAGAATGAGCCAGACCACTTCAGCTGAAGTTTCACCAGCACCCAATCATTCCAATCATACACAACCTGCCAGTTCTTTTCCTGAGAAACATGGATCTCACTGATACCTGTCAGGAGGTAAGAGGGAAATGGATGAGCCAGTGCCCGCAAGTGAGCACTGAGGCTGAGGGGGATGAATCACTCCATCCACACACTGTTGGAAAGAGCTGCAGAGACAAAGGAGACACGTAGCCTGGACAAGTATCCTTAGACACTCATCTGATCTTAAGCATGCTTTTTATTACTGGTGATTAACATGCAACTGAGCACTTGGCAAATCCGGAGGGGAGAGGCCTTGAGGCTGAGGGAATAGGGGGCTGCTTGCAGGAGGATGGAGAAGACCAAGTTATTAAGATGGCTTGTATTACATTTTTTTGTCTGGGAAGGTCTTTTGTTTCAGCTGTCTCCAGCATTTTTTTAACACCTACAACCCTCTGGAAAACGTACCAAAGAAAGGTTAATTTCCCAAATCTGTATTCTGAAGGATGGAAAGTGAGACACCAAGAAGATACCATGGAGGGGGGGATCACAAGAAATATCTCCAGAAAGGGCTTCTCAAGACACAAGCAGCTGCAGACCTGTTCAAAATAAGGAGAAACAGGGAGACTGTCACAACTTAACCCCCAGCCTGCACCCAAAGCTGGGTGAAAGAATTTTTAACAGCTCTGCTTTGCACAGGAATACGTTGATTCCTCACAACAAAATATCACAACTGTTCACATGGGACCAGTGCTTTTCCCTTAAAATTGATGTTCTTTAAGAAAGATACCTGTACTGTGACTAAGCAAACCAACTTCGTTCTAGAGTAGATCTATTTATTATCTCCTTACCCTCTGCAGTCCAGAGTCTGCCAGCCCAAAACACATGAGTGATAAAGCAGCAGCAAGAATAGACTGTCTGAAAGAGCTACAAGCAACTGCTTATGCCAGGTTTTGGTTGGGTTTCTTTTCCCCTTGACCTCTGTGTGCATTCAGTGTTTTGAGAACACCACCATACTACCTAGCATAAATCACACCAGCAGATAATGTGGGTGCATCTGCCCTGCAGAAATGCCTGTGGCTCTCTGGCAAGACGAGTTTATCCAAACACTGGCAATGCAAAGAGGGGAGCAGGTGAAAGGTCTGACCTTCGCTGAGCTCAGAGTGGGGGGAGGAAAGCAAACAGGCAAAGCTGTCACTGGCACCAACATGCTTATGGCACACAGACAGGCAAATATCCTCCAAATACAACTCAATGGGAAAGGAAGATCCAGAACTCCACTTTATAATGCACAGGGATAAGCAGCCCCTCTCCAGCCTAAAAAAAAAAAACAACAACTCTAAACATTTTAATATAAAATAAAATAAATAAAATATAAATTTCAAAGAAAACAGGAGAAGCGAATGTCTCCCTACCACTCCTTCCTTCCCACTCCACCATCCTTGGAAGCACCGGCTGCTAACAACACTATAGCAAATTGCTGCCGATAGCACACAAAGGAGGGGTTCATTAACAGCAAACTTACATGCCTGCACTTTTAATAATAGATTTTTAATAACATATAGGAAGTAGCAATAAGCCTAACCTCACAGTAAACCAATGATGTTAATCAAGTATTTCTGAAGCAACAAATTTCAGGACCAGAGTTTTCTGAATATCCAAAAGCTAGAAATGTAGCCTTATGGCCAGCTCTGCAGGGATGGCTCTGCCCATCACCAGGCCATGGCTATGGCCAATTATACCCAAGTGCTCATTCCACAATGAAACAGGATAACGATGAAGAAAAATGTCAGAATCCCACAGGCTTAAAAATCAAAAGTAATTAAAACCACACAGAATTCAAGTCTAGTAGAGATTTATCAAATATTTAATACAGAAAACCCTTAAGCATGCTGCTGTCAACTCAGCTTGAGAGAAATGTGCTCTTTTCCTAACATATGGCTTAATCTGTTCCCAGGATGCATTTCTTTACTCAGTAATTTCAGTTTAAGCACAAATGAACTGTGGATGTATATTTCAGCTAAACAACTGCCTTTATTTAAACAGACCCAGGTAAAAGGGGCATTAACCTCCTGTTCCTGTGCCTGTTCAGTGCCACTTATCAGTGAGATGCAGGAGGACCTTTTCAAAGTGCACCCTTTCATCCTCCTGGTGCCTAAACATGAACCCCCGCCTCCCCAGTGCACTGCCCCCAGAGAGGGATGTGTGTGTAGTGTCCCCCCCGCTCTAATCTTCAATCAATTCCAGCATGGATAGCATAAAAGGTAGCAGGTGAAATTCAGCAGAGCAGAACAAACAGGATCTGTGTCCGAGGGCAAGAGTGTCTCTCTCCTGAGTTTGTTCTAGCAATCCAAACACTTTGAGGGGTCAGGTTGGAAATCAGCTGCAATTTAAATTCTTACCAAGAACATAACCTGCTTTCAGCAAATCCTGAGGAATTGCTGATATGGGTGAAATGGGACGGGCCTAGATCAATGGAGGGAAGTAAGTGATTCCTAAGTACTCGGGCATCTACACTGTTACTGAATTTGCCACATAGAAGCAATAACTAGAGCCTTTTGCCCACCCAGTGCATTACGGAGGTCAGGACCAAACCCTTCAAGAAACAGATCTGCCCACTTTTCTGGCCTACCCGCTATTTATTATCCAGTTAAATCTTTAAGAAACTGTCCTCAGCAGCCCATACCTTCCCCTTACTGCATTTTCAGCCTGCTTAGTACCATACACACCATACAGGAACAGTTTTGCCCTGGAACCAGTGCAGCTCCTCAGCAAACGAGTCTCTGGCCAGATGGTGGGCTCAATAGAAACTCCTGTAAGTACCTCCTAATACCTAAAAAACAGACTTGGCTCAATCCTCCCACAACTGTCACCTCCTTGCAGATCAAGGGGTGGGAAGAGAGGAGGGAACCTTAAAAAACAGCTTGAGCAATAGATGTGATCATGGTTTTCCTGGGGGAAAAAAAGAGGCTATGTGAGTACATTCAAAATTACAGCTGAGTGGGAGAGTTTTTATCCTTAGAATTTGTTGCCTGCTGCTACCAGAGGGACCACTGCATTATTACCCAGCACCTGGAAGACTGAACAAGGATACAGCAGCAACCAGCATGCATAATGCTGGAGAAGAGATGTACATCAGCTTCTTCTTCATCCCCCGCTGCTCACAATATGGCACAAGGCCACAGACACCCTTACACATGCCTCAATTCATTCACAAGGTGAGAACAATCTGAATAGATAACCAGTTTTACTTCACCTGGTGAACATGGCAGGCTGGGAAACTGTGGGTATAATAAGCCTGGCGTGCCCCACAGCTCTCCCACACACTCCACTTCTTTGGAAAGCAGTTCCTGGGCAGTACAGCCTGAATCAAAGCAGAGGTGCAGGCAGCTCCCAAGGGGAGAACATCACTCCAGCACAGGGAGCGGACAACCCCAGCCACATTCAGGAAGGAGAAGCACAACCAGCAAGGAAAACAGTGACTAAGCTCCAGGTTTCAAGGGCAGCCACTCCACATTTAAAGCTTCCCCCACCAAACGTTATTAGCATCCTGGTGAATTAAATGAACCATTTCTTAAGGCCATGATGCCCACACAGTCTCAGGGGGACAATCACATTGGCTAACCCACAGAACCAGAGATGGGATGCAGTGGCAGTCCACGTGGAAGCTGCAAGCCAACAATATGAACTCAGACCATGGGGACAACCCGCTCTCCTCTGCTCGACTCCCCTGCCCCCTCCCTACCAGTTGCCTCATGCATACAGTATCACACACTGCTATTCAGCATTTACACAGCCACTGGGCACCTCCTTATACCTAAAAGACTGGGAAACAGAACTCATGTATACTAAATGTGCTACAGTGAATTGCACTAAAAGTCACATCAAATTTTGAACACCCAGAAGCATTACAACAAAGCAGTGGAAGGGGGGTGGCAGAAAGCGATGGTTCCCTCCTGGACGGCAATGCTGGTAAAATAAGTTGCAGAAGCAGAAAGCTGTAGGAAAGGTTGTTAAAAATTAGACATGTTTAAATTTAAACTAGTCCTTCTCCTTTTATCTTTCTGACAGGATGTCTTTTTTACCTGCCACCAGCCTCAGAGTATCAGCTAAACTACAGTTTAGCCAGATCAGTGCTGCATTTTCCCCTCCTGAATACATTTACCAGCCACCTCCAGTTTAAAAAGAGATTCCTTAAGCTAACAGCTGCATAAGAAGCAGCACTGAAATGCCTTGAGAGCTTTTGCTTAAACCCACACTTTGAAAAGTCATGAAGGAGTTCATTTTCCTAAGTCTGAAGCTAAAAGGAAGTGAAATATTCTGCCAAAATTTGTTCTGCGTATGTGTAAGAAAGGTCCCCTCTGAAAACGCAGTTTCCAAAATCATGTGGAAATATGGCATGAAACCACTGTCCTTGTAAAAGAGCAAACTGATTTGCAAAGGTTGGGTTTGAGGCTTAAAAGGGCAATTTAGAGGTAAGAAGGCACTTAATTTTGTTTCCCAGAACTCTGTAAGACACTTGTCCTAAACACATCCACACACTGGTTAAAACCTTCATTTTGTTTCCACTCTGCACCCACCCTGGCATGAAAAACCTTTGTTCAGGGGGGTGAGCTGAGACCCGGTGATTCATCCATCCCCAGCTATGAGGAGCTGCAACCCCTTCCTTAAACAAATTTGCCATCATAAGCACAGAGCAAACACCTGGATTTTACCCAGTGTTTTTTGGGAAGGATGGTAATGCATCCCACTGCTCCCCTCTCTGGCCACCTTTTTGTCCTTCCCGTACCAAACAAGTCAGCTGTGCCCCATTTATTCCCTCCTCCCCCCACAGGGGGAAACAAAGGGCAGCAGTTTCTAATGGCTTAAGAGCAAGGGATCTGGGGCTTGGTTTATTACATGCTTAACAGAGCACTGAATTACTGGTGGTTATTGCCTAGTTTAACTGCTTTCCTTAAAAGAGAAACATGAGCAAACAAGTATGTGCCATGAAAAAACCCCTATTCAGACAGGAGCTGACAAGAGCAAAAGCATCCAGGGTTTACAACTGTTTATTAGCAGTCCTGCATTCAGGCACCGGCTGAGACTGAAGCAAAGACTAATGCAAAGAAATCCCCACCTTGTCCACCACCCTCCTCAGGGGGCTTGTCTAGCCCTGGATTTACCACCCGAGGTTAGCATACACACTAAGTACCGGAGGCTTTAACTTCACAGACTTAGCATGTGTCAAGGGCAGTGTGCCTTGTCTAGACAAAGACTTTCAATGCACTTTAGTTAGCATATACAAACCTCACACCTTCAATCCCGGCAGAGAGAGGAGCTCTTGGGAGACAGCATCCCCACAGAGCTCTTCCGACTGCCACTTCCACCGGCAGGGACACCCCTAACTTCAGGAGATAGCACCACAGTTCTGTCCGAAAGACAATGGGGGGGTAATAATAAATTAACCCAGTGGAGTAGAAGACAGACCTGAGGCCTTTTTCTTCTCTTTTTTTGCTCAGCCAACAGGCAACAACTGTGACTCCCTAGAAAACAGCCAGTGCTGCGAGCAGAGATAAACCTGAAGCCTTCATCTTGGCCACACACCTTCCCAGTGCCCAATAAAAAGGGGAGCTAATAGGCTTTCTTCACAGGGAAGCAGGGGGTAGGAGAAGAGAGAACAGGCTCTCTTGCTCCCATCATCTATTTTTCATGCAACTTGGGAGGATTTCAGATTAGACCTGTACCCCAAACCAAAATACAGCTGAAGTCAGCCCTTAGGTTGAAAAAGTGCTGAGGAGAGGCTGAAATGGATGGAGCCTCGTTTCTTTGGAAGGCCAGGGTAAAAAGAGACCACAAAAAAAAGATCTAAAGAAGGTACAGAATGCATGTGGAGAAACGCATTAGCGAAAATACAAACAAACCTCACTCATCTTGGCAGAACTACAGCCAACACCAGAGGTCATGCGGATTTAACCATATCCTTTCTATTTGCCTCTTACTTTTATACCAAAAAAAAACAAGCCACAGACAAGCCTAGAGGAAGAAATGCAAAGGATGATGAGTGTCGAGTTTAGAGGAAGGGAGAGCAGCAGGAGGAATTCACCCACATCAGATGAGTACGAGGGAAGAGAGCAAGAAGAACAAAACAAACCACAGAAGGGGGGAGAAACCTGCCACCACTAAAAAGAGGGCAAAAATAGAGAATTCATTCTATGGGAAAAGATTAAAGTCAAAGACGTTTCAGTGATGAGGCACTTCTCAAAAATGCCTCATGTTCCAAAAAGATTTCTAGAAAGAGTATCTTTTTCTCTCAAGCCTGATGAGGGAACATTGTCTCAGACCAAAACATGCACGCCTCTGCCACACAGTTCTAACCCCAAGATGCAATGAGGCTGATACCCAGTATAGTTCCACTGACTTCAGCAGATAGGGCCTGACCCTGGGCAGCCAAAGTACTTACAGCTTTAGAAAAGCAATCTGAACTAAACCAATATACACCTGAACACTGCAGAAGAAAGACTACCTGTACCATGCTCTTATTCCAACACACTTCTTTTTCTCTCAAACGACACTGATGCCTCTTGAATTATAAATACACAGGTAGTCTGCATAATCCATAAAGGATATTATTCCTGCCACCCTAAGACAGCAGAGACATTCAAAACCTTTCCCCTCAAAACATTCAAATCCTGGAACCACACATTTGTTGAAGAGAACTTTGGCTCAGGCACTCACAAGACTTTCTGCCGTCACACAGAGCAGTTCCCGAAACTAGGTGGTTTTGCTGACGGCTGTGATTCAGACGCATGTCCCTAGTCATTTCAGCACGCTGGTTTTATCATCTTTCAAAGCTGTCCGTAGTCACTATTAAAAGAAACCCACAGAATTCAGCACAGCAGAGGCGAACCCAATCTGCGCCTTGCAAAGAAACTCAGCATCCTTGAACAGCCTCATCTCTCAGGAAGAGCAGCATCTCAAGGTCAGGTTATAAACACAGCTCCCTGGGAAACACTCTGTACTGCTGCTGGGTGCACAGTCTGCAAAGGATAAAAAAGGAATGGCCTTTGAAGGCGAACAACCTATTAAATTTTTACTAGGTGAAATGTTTACTGAAATAAATCTAGTCCTTTCCACTCTTGGTTATTATTGTAACACATATGGTAACTGACATACAATTAATGGCACTTTAAACCAAGAGTTCTTGGAAGGAAAACGCACTCCCAACTTTCCAGTTAACCTTGACAAAAAGCCAGGTATGGTAAAGCTCAGCAACACAAGTGCCTTTATGAGAATCCCCATTTATTGGGCACCTCTCACTCTCACAAGGAACACCGGCTCTGAGCAGAGATGAGTCTCAGCCATGTTAGCACCACCCACCACCACTGACACAGACCCACTAGCAGTCAAAGCTTAGCAGGCCAAATCCCCACCTCAGCAGTACTGTACCACCCACACCTCTTCAGTGGGTTTTCATGTACACATGCTATTTCACATCTGTCAACAGTTCAGACAATGGCACCCACAGAGATTTCATCTCTTCTCTGAAGCGCATTGACCCTGCAGGGCGAATGGGTATTAACAGTAACATGACACTTTAATACCCAACCCTACTGGCTTTGTTTCCAAACTCCCAAGGATCTACAAACTAAGTCTGTTGCCATCTCTGCAGATCTGAAATGCTGTCCACATTCCCTTTTCATACCTTCTCCTATCTGAGTTACAGAGAAAGATTAAAACCCACATTATGTTGCTACTCGGTCAGTATATTCTCCACTGACAATGAGGTATCTCCAAGACATGGCACCTTCAGCACAGCTCTGTACTATGTCAGCAAGTGGGATTCCTCTCCCTGCTAGAATAAAGTAATGAGATACCACCCAGGGCGTTTCAGATGTCTGCTTCACCTTCCCCTCTCTTTTCTGCAATAGGAAATCCTACTGGTGGGGAGGTACAAAAGAAAACCTTCCCCTTTCCCACACAGCCCTGTGCAAACACACCGTATGTATACAAAACATATTGCCTCACAACAACAGCACACACTGACTACATGCTTCGTTATCAAAAACATAAGAGATGCAGAGCAGCAGCAGAAAGGGATGCTCCAAAGTCAACCCCAGTCACAGCAGGGACTTCATCTGGCACTGTCAATGACAGTGGTTTCATTTCCCATCTCTCTTCCTCTCCCAAAACCCAATGCAAGCGCTGCCACAACACTTGACCCATGAGGAGGCACCTCCAAACTCAACAACTGAACCAGAAAGAAGTCTGCTCAGTAACAAATACATTTTTATTCCTGAAGAGGAAACCAGAGGGCTCTTCCATTACCTCAGAGGAAACATAAGGAAAGGTAGCATTGCTCACGACTGATTTACTGCCTCAAGCCATTCAGAAAACCATAAAGCCAGTGACATATAAGACAAGCAACTCATTCACAAGAGCTCTTTGATCTTAAATACAAATAAAATTAGGTCAATATTAAAGATTTTCATTCCTTGCCATATAAGACTTCCATAAAGCCTATGAAAAGCTTTTCCCATCCCTTCTTTTAACACTGAAGTTATTTAGCAAGTAACATTTCTTTCACATGACTTGAAACATTTTCTCCATATTCACTTGTCATCACTCCAGAATTTAACTCTTGGCGAGAACCTAAAATACACAGAGGGAGCCGTGTAAAGTGTTTTCCATAGCGCCCGAGGACAAGTCAGATCAGAGGATTTCGTTCCACTTCACGTGGCGGAAAGTAAGGAGCAAAGCACATCTCCCATTGCTCAGACTGAAAAACCAAAAAAAAAAATGGAGTTTTGGTAATTTGTTATTCAAAGCATTCCAGTGATTTTTAACAGATGAAGAGGAGAAAGCCTGTGCCGTCACTATTAACAGCCTGAAATTCTTTCTTCTCCCACAAGACCACACCAGAAACACAGGCAAAGGTGACAATTTAAGGGAGCCTGGAGGTGTGCCAATCCTGCCAAAACCCCAACCCCTGCGGCGCAGGGTCTCCTCCAAACGTGCCCCGGGACGAGAGCATCATGTGTGAGGCATGGTGCTGATGTACAGAACACATGCTGTGAAATCAGGGGGGCCCTTCACATGCAAGACTTCCCAGCAGCTCTCAAAGCTGAGCCTTTTGTTCCTTCTCCTGCGACAGTACATCATTAACTTAATCTGCTGAAATAAGAGCGGATTGCAGGATAAGCTAAGGATATAGCATCACTCTGCATTTTCGGTTTAACGTGCTTCATTGTGTCAGGGTGGCTCTTTATATTTTATTTGCTTTCTAAACCAACCGTACGCAGCAGAAGGCCCCTGAAGCTACCACTGTAATGTGGTATCTGCTCATAACATCAATATACCAATTTTAAAGGTATTAACACTGCTATTTAGTCATAGTAAAATATCCTAATACCTGCCTCACCTCTGTTACAACACCAATGCAGTTCAATGTGAGCAACAGTTCAGGCCTTTCTGCAAAATCCATTTATAAACAGAAGCCTCACCAACTACAGGATGGCACATAACAATTCCACCAAAAACACAAGTAAATCAAGCAGGGGCACCAAGAGTCTCACTCAGCTGCCCAAGAACGTTCAGTCCCTTCCTCTGAGCGGCTCTTACAATACCAGAGGGTCAACATGCAAAGTGTTCCCTCTCTTTGGCGTGGGTAAGCATGAAAGCTGATCCCAGCTACCCACTAAGGCAACAAAGGGATCTCTTCTCATCAAAGCACAGAACTTTGCATCCAGAGATTTGGACTGTACCTCTGTCACATATTTCCTGAGTGGCTGGGAATAAATTACATCAGCTCCCCACTGTACCTCCCTCACACATCCTCACCCAAGGAGGGTGTAAAGCACAATGGATAACTGGAGTATCAGAGAAGCACAAAAGAGTTCCACTCGCTTCTGTGTTTACACGGGAGATTACCATGCAACTGATAGTTCAGTTTAACAACCGGTGCAGAATATGAAACTTCAAGTACTTCAGGAATGTCCACTCTAGCTCCTGAAGGAGCACACATTATATTGCCTCAAAAAAGCCCCAAGTGTTAATCAGAGAAAAATCAGGGTTGGATTTACAACAGGTTTAAATTTCAAAATAAGATCTCAACCAGACCAAATTTATTACCCGAGCTCACAGCTACATAGAAGCAATACAGTGACGAGGCTGGGGAAAAATAAATAACAAAAACCCACACAGGTTTGCTGGGAAAGGATACCTTTGGAAAAAGCAGCTCGAACATCAGATGCTTAATTACGACCCCTATCAAGATCATCAGGAGATTAAAGGTATTTCTGTAATTCTCTCCTGAAAACGGTAACCTAGAATAAATGAATTCTCTGTAGATGTATAATTTATTTTAACAGGGAAGACCTCAGCACTTATTGCAGAGAGCACTAGAGAGGAGACACAAGGCATTGACTTCGCTCACTGACAGTTCTTCTCAACTGGATCCCACAGAAGTTCTGCAGAAATAAATCCGTCTATATTTAAGGTCCCAGCCTTCATATAAATGTGCAGAGATACTGAGGGAAAGCATATTCACCTTTTGGCAAATGCATGCAAAAGCCAGTCACTTATTTATGAGTCTTTTGGGCAAAGGGATGTTTCTCTTCCCAGCGATGGGCAAGAGGGGTTTATATGCCATGAGCTTCCACATATTCATGTATAGTGGCACCTTCACTCCTACTATATATCTCACAAAGACAACAGAATGTAGGAGCTACTACATGCATGGTATGGGGGTAAGAAGGGGGTGTCAACCTGCCAGCCTTAAGACATCTAGAAGACATACAGCTCAGCATAAGCTTCCGTTAGAATTAAGACTCAGGTAAAGAGCAACAGAACTCATCCCTAGGGCAGTTATCTCCAGAGGCCATTCCCCTGTCCCCTTTCTCTCCACCCAGCTCAGATTTAGACAGCAGAGGGGTAAGAGGCCTACAGCAGACCCTATTTAAGCACCTTTCTAAAGTACCATCCAACCCCAGTGCACAGAAACAAGCTGTAAACTACTGACCACATGTTCTATATGCAGCTCTCACTACAAAATGCAAAGAATACTTTTATCCAAGTTGTAAACCCTTGCAGGTAGGGAATGCATAAAGAAAATCAAAATGCTGATGGACCCTACCTAAGCTGTAGTTCACTAACAAGTGCTACTGCAATAGTCATAATAATTCCTGCACAAGTATTCCCTCTTAATAACAGCCTTGCGAAATGGGCACAGCTGTGCTTCCTTTTAGCTATTCTATTCAATTTTCCTTGTGGAGCACAAAAATGAAGAAAAATTATGAACTGCAATAATGCTGGGGGGTCCTGGACTTTAAGACACATAAATCCAAATACACCACAGTATACTTTGATGTAACACATTAAGGCCCATTGACGTTGAGCTCTTATTTCCTGGGTTTGAAAACAAAACAACCTAATACCATTAGATAGCTTAAAGTGCAGGGGGCAAGTTTTGAGACAAGTTTATTTTGGTTGGAGCTTACTGTTTAAATTAGAATCATGAACTCTTGCTCACTGTCATCCCCTACAGCTACTTTCACAAAATCCTGGGAAGAAACCATTGAAACCTACCGGAGCTTAACTGAAATTGACTGTTGTGGTTTTAAGACTTAAAGTAACTTTTAACTGTTGCAAAAAATCCCAAACAAAGCGCATCAGCTTCGAGGTAAACCAGCAGGAGTGAACTACTGCCTTGGTAGTCCTCTGGAAGTTAGTAAAACTCAGATTTGGCACAACTGAGTATTTCAAGCTGCTGCCATTCCTTTAGCTGCCTGAGTAAAGTCCTCCCATTTCACCTCTGCCCCCTGATGAAGCTGCCAGGTGCAGGAACCAGAGCCAACAAGCCTGTACCACGGGCTGGTACAACATAAAAAGATGGTAACTCAAACATTCAAATCTAAAGCGGCCCAATGTTGAGAGCCCTAAAATGTCCAGTGAAGTGAAGGGGACTCCAGAAGCATACTGAAAGCCAAAGCCACATTTGGGGCTAGTACATTACAGAGTGAGGAGCCAAAGACCAAGCAGACGGGTGTTATGTATGGACACGAAGACCATCATTTACATGTGGAGAGTGGCACTAGAAGAAGGAAAGCCTTCAGAGGCAGCTGCAGAGCAGGGCAGCACCCATGCCTCCAAAGCTGTAAACACAAGATTCCCAAAGGGACTGTAGAATGGTTTGTGTTGGAAGGGACCTTAAAGATCATCAACCATGGGCAGGGACACTCTCCACTAGACCAGGTTCCTCAAAACCCCATCCAACCTGAATCTTTTAGGACCTCCCTGGCCAGGGTGGTGGAAAGAGCATTAGGCAAGTGGGCTGCCCCAGCAGCCCTGGAGCCAGGGAGATATTGGGGCACTGGAGGCACAGAGGGGCAGGGGGAGAAGCTGACAAACAGCCACAATGCACCACCAACAGCCCCAGTAGCCATGCTGCTGACCCCAGCCCACAGCACACCTTCTCCAGGGGCAGTGCTGCCTTGCTCCAGGAAGTGTGTGCCTACAGCCCATGCAGCTCCTTAAGCCGCAGGTACCATGAGTCACTATGATCCCTGCACACAGAGCTGGGATTATCAACATGCCGTGGGACAGCTGCAAAGGGAGGTGACGGAGACATACCAGATAAGCACTACAATACCAGTATAACTGCATCCACATTAGGAGTTTTACCACATTAGCTGTTTTATTACTAGACAGGCTGATCAGGACCTGCTGGCACTTGCAGTGTCCTGTTTGTAGAGCAGTAACGACAGCTACAGTGGCAGGGCAGCCCAGGAAGGTGCAGCTTTGGTGGGAAAGATGGATTTTGCCAGGAGCGTTGAACAATCTCCCCCAGAAGACATCAGTTATTCTGGCACATGGTCACAACATTGCTAGGTGGGCTGAGGGAGGTCTCCTCAGCATGGGTCATGCTGAAATCAGCACAGAAGCCTGCATCAATAAATACTCCCTTGGTCTGCATAAGCCAAAAGCCTGGTGGTTAGTGACCTGCCATCGGTAAAAGCTAATCTATTTCATAACATATAGGAGTTTTAATATGGAATTATATATGCTAATGTGGTTATTACTGACAGTTAAGCTGTCCCTCACTTCTTCTTGTATTAAGCACTCCCCTGACTCCATACTACTTTCTGTTTCCCTCACCTATGAATAGTCCATCAAGTAACTCCTACTATTTAAGCCAGTTTCTCCTTCTGCTCCCTCTTTTTTCCTCTGTAAATTCACCTTCAGTAGGCTGCTTCTCTCCAAGCTGTTTCACTATCTCTTCCTAACTCCACATTTTCCCATAGAGTTGCTTCTTCACTTACAAGTATGATACAAGATCAAGCAAGAGGAGGACATGGGAGAACACCAGAGAGGTGTCAACACCCTTCATGCCTGCTACAGGGTACTCGAGACAGGAGTTAGCGGCACCAATTTCCAAATGAAGTGGACAAAAGGCTACTCTATCCATACATCTGTTTGTTCCCTTTGTGCCTCAAAAGTGCAAGTCCCCTGAAAGGGTGAGCATCTGCATTCTCCAGTCTCAGTGATTTCATCCTTCTTCAGGAGTAAATTAAAACCAACACCACTAAGGTCAAATTGTAGTTATTCATCACATTCGGAGCAGCAGATTTCACTCTGCTGCAAGACAGCAAAGCCCAGGAGAGCAAGGGACTGCTTTGCCTGCAGGACTATCATGTCTCCTGTCTGTACCCGCTTCTCCTTCAGAAAGCCGCTCTGCCCTTTCTCTAACACTGAAATCAATACCACAGAAGTTAGGACTGGTGAGACCTTGGTCACCCAGGAGAAGACACAGCAAGCCTTGCTCAGGACAGGACAAGGGACTAGGAACAAGGGCTGCGTGGAGGCACCGTGAACTTCCGAACAGAGTATTGACGGTTTGGCAGCACTCTGCAGTTTGTAATCAGTGTTGTATTTTGTACCTCTGTGCAAGTGTTCCACACCACATCCAAGGCAGAAAACACACTTTGGAAGTAATACAGAGATGTAACGTCCAGATCTTCAAGTCCTCTACATTCAAAGCTACGTCAAAGTTCCCAAGAAGCATACACAGTTGTGCATTTTTGCCTCCCCCTTCCCATAGCAGCCTGGTTTTATAGCCAACAGTATCTTTCCTTAAGCCTGTGCCGGCCTGAGAAACAATCAGGGACCCATAATGCTACAAGCGTAAGGTATCTGATAACAAAACTCTTGTGCAAAGCTATGAGATCCCCTCCCAAATCCACCTCTCGCTCAAGCAAGCCAAATTCTTTCCACCACTTTCTTTGGACTGGAACCTAAAATAACGCCGCAGATAAGGATCTGACTGTAACTTTTGACTACAGTCAAGCTCGCATTGTGTAAGTCAATGCTATTGAGCTTAAATATGAACGTCATCAAAAGGCAGGGAGAAATGCTTCTGGTGGAGCCAGTCTACAGTCAGAAAGGTAAAATGGGAAAAACAAAAATACCACTTTCCTCCAAGGAAAACAGATCTCAAAAAGGGAGGTACATAACCTACTCAGCTGAAATCACTCCTGCAACAGAAAGCACCACTTGAAAAGAGGATGTCTAGAACATAATGTGTATACAGAAACACACGCCAGGCCACATGAGAAAAGTCAGCTGGCATTCTAGTTCAAAAACTTATACTAAAAGATGTATATGCTGAAGGCAGGGAAATGCAAAGGGTGAACACCTCTTGTAATGCTGGATTCCCTTTGGGGACATTCCTCTATATCACCCCCTAGGGTGGGAGGCACAGACCTGCCATCATCACAGAGGCCAAAAAAGGCACTTCTGCACGCTACCGCTGATGCTCTGGTACCTGGACGTTGACACATCACCAAAATTTCCATTACCAGGAAAGAGCAAAACCAAAGCAAGGCACAGAAGGTGTACATTCTGTTCTTCCTCCCCTTCTTTCTTCAGCACCCCTAAACTAAAAGCAATCCCTATCCTCAGCCTTCACGAACAAAGCTCACCTCTCCATGCCCAGAGCCAGGCACAGAGATCTTTATGGGTAAAACCATCCACCTTTGCAAGCCTGGGGAAATGACCCCTACCATTGCCAACAGGGAGTGAGGACACACACACATAAAAAGCAAGGAGGGAGTACAAGACTATTTCAACTGAAATTTCATCCTCTTCAATAGAAAAAATCTCACTACAGAAAGCTGAGAAAATTCCCTAGGAGTGAGCATAAAGCTGTGTCCTGTCACATCCACCACCCCAAATCCCTGCACACAGCCAGATCCCAGAGTGCCTCTTAGGATTACTCCAGGAATAAGAAGTCCCTGCCCGGGAGTCTGTAATTTGATTTAAGAGAAGATACAAAAGAAAAGTTGTTTTGACAAACAGACAGATGGACCGGGAGAGGAAGAACAAGAGGGACATGCGGTTACCCACAACTAGCAGGTTGCTTTCTTTCTTTTTCAATAAAAATAAGTATCAGTAATCCCCACTGGCCACCTGCCTAGCTTTTGTATATTTAATTAAGAAGGATTTGGGTGATGGAGAACTGCTCAAAAGTTCAGCCAATTTGGGGGAAAACAGGGGCACAAACATCTAGCTTCAGGACCCAGAGAAATGCCAATATTCTCCAGCCGCTGCCTGGTCCTTCCTGGTTTCTCCAACAGCAAACTCTCCCATTGCAATACAACCCACAAAAAGTCTGAGGAGGAAGGCAAGAAGGGCAGTTCATACTTAAAAAGAGCTGGTCTGAACCAGTTCCTGGAAGCCAGTGACCTCACTGATCCTCAGCACAGTTTGTCTTTATAGCGATAAGACTGGAATTGTATTCGTGTTAACAAAATCATCTGAATCCACAATGATGGCCCTTTAGCAGCGAAAGAAGGAAAAGGGGGGGAGGGCTAAAAAATAAATTCAACTGAGTTAGTAGAGAATACCAAGCACTGTCCTTTTTTCCTACCCCCCAACACAGTCACCTTCTAAGATAGAAAGTCCATTAAGACAAAAATAGAGTATCCTTAGCGTGGGAAAACATTTATCCAAGTTTTAATTTCTTTTCAAATCAGCATTTAAACGATCACATCTTACATCATTTCCTTTTACGAGCCAGCAGTTAGACAATACACATCATTTACATGCAGTTTTGGAAGGCTGCAACATAAATCAACAAAAGAAGCCTTCACTATGAATTAACTATTACAAGGCTCTTCCAAAGCCACACCAGCCTGTGCTGAGGGCAATTAGGAATATCATCTCTAATTCTCCTCTTCCGGGTGCTCTCCCATGATGCCTCAGAACTCACACAAAACCAGCCTTCCCCCCAGTCATCGCTGCTACAAGAGAATTAGGATGTCTATCTGCAAGATATAACAGCACACTCACAACAGCTATTTCAACGTGTTAACTGTCTTTAAAAACACATACGTACACCCCGAAATAAATTGACTCGGCAGCTTCACACCGTTCAGTCTCAATAACAGAATTAATACTTGTGCCTCCACAAACAATCAGACGACAGAGATTTTAATATGTGCAAATTATTAACCAATCCCTTTAGCTCACAGGTCATTTTAGAAAAACCAGCAGGGAAGCAAACACCCAGTTTGAACCTTATCTCGAGGCAAATTTCAGGAGTGTTTTCACTTTGTGCAAGCCAAACTTCAAATGAAGCTTACTGCTGGATGTGAGAAACTACAATCTGACCACAGCAATGCTAAAAATGCTCCTCCACGATTTGCAAAAGATCAGATATAAAGTTCTGAAGGCAGCTGATCATTCAGTAAGCTGGCTACAGGTTCCAGCTACACTGAAGAGCTCAGGTGAAGCAGGACAGAGCTCAGGAGGGACAGGGACTGGAAGCACAGCCACCCCACAACACAGCACACAAGACATACACACAAAAGCACAGGTACAGCCGATCGCCGTTTTTCTGCTGAATTCTGAGCGCTGGCATCATCCCATGCTTGCACCTCACCGCTTAAAGGTGAGGTGCTGGGTAAAAGAGGGCTCAGAGGCTCCAGCCCCAGGCAGATGAGCCCCAGTGCCAGCTCTGCCTGCTGCAGGCAGCAGGCAGGGACAAGTCCGCACATGCCTCTTGCTCCCATCAGCTGATACCAACCTGTTGCAGGGCAATTTCTCCTCTCCAAACTCCAGCAGAGGCGTGGGGCCCCTTAAAAGTGTTCAAGGACTGAGAGAGTTTAGCAGCCGGTGTTTTTGGAGGGAACTCTGCTCTGCAATGCTTAACCCTTTGCTTTCTAACTTACAAGTGATGCAATTTGCAGAAGCTCCCTTCTTTCTTCTGTGCCATTATTCCCAGATTTTGAACTGACTACAAAAGGGCAAACAACTTCCAGGCTGGCTTTCCACTCCTAAGGACTTTGGATGAGATCTGCTTTGCCATAACATGAATACAACACTCCTGCCACAGCTCCATCCTCTGCACAAAGACTTCCCCAGAACAAACCATGTCTTTTGGGCACCCAGGCCTGGGGAACTCAGGCTTCTCCCATTCACAAGCTCCTCTTGAAACACAAAGCTCCTTCACATAGAAGTGTAAGCCAGGTTATGAAGATGAAAATAACATAAACTCTATAGACTTCAACACAGCAGCTAAAAACTTAGTATTTTTAAAACCTCACCACCAAGGTCCCAGGCCTACAGTACACTCCACATAAGCCAACCCATTAAATGGCATAAAATCCCAGGAGGATCCACACTGATCCATGACAGGGTTTAACTCCACTTGCATTTAGATGCCAAACAGACAAGGCCTACCCTTGTATTTCATGCTCCAATATACACCAATACACCTATATATAGCTAAATAAACAGCTATGGTAGAACTATGTATAGAAATATCTTCAGCTTGGCAGAGCTGAGCTATTTCCAGCAAGCCCAGCTGAGGCAAAGAGGAGAACAGGACTACTTTCTACTTTTCAACAGGTCGGTGCAGTGCCCTTCCCAGCCAGGCTGGAACGCAGACTCCCCAGCGTGGCATACGACCTTCGGTATCATCACCAGGCTGTATGAGCTAGACAAAGAGATAACGTCATGCCCTCTCCGCTCCCTCCGTCCTCCCGCAGTGGCAGGTAGCCAGCCAATCCCGCTCCCGAGTGACATCACTGCCGATGCCGATACACCAGCGTGGAAGTACATCAAACTAACACTGCCCCGCACATCTGGGGGCACACACAGCTCTACAGACAACCTACCTATCCCTTCCCCCCTTCCCCCTCCCCCGTCAGTCCCTTGGGATGACAGCCTGCTGGAAAGGGAAATAAGACCATCTGGGAAGAGGGATTCTGAGGAGAGGTTGCTGGGTAGGAGGAAAGCGGAAGGCAACAAGCAAACACAGCGTAACCACGTTTTTCCCTCTGTTATGCAGTTCCTCTGAAAGCCCTCACCACATACACACAGTTTCATCTCTGGGTGTCCCTGGAGCATTTTTCCTAACAAAAGAGTGGCTGAGAAAAGCTAAATTCTACTGCACTGATCTATGGGTTTTTTACATAACTGCATTATTTTAAGTAGAAAGCCCAGGTTTAATCACAACAAGGAAGTTTGTTGTTTTGGTGTTTTTTGTTTACATACAGCCCTGTCAGGTGTCCACATGTCAAGACTCAGTACACAAAGGTGGACAAATGCCTAAGAAGCAGAGTGCCAATCCAAACGTACAGAGCTGACAATCCAATAGACTCCATAGCAAGGCAGTATTTACCTACTTTTTTTATCCCTGGCACCCAAAGCACCATGTCCTCAGTCACCAGGCAAGAGGAAACCATGAGAAAGGGCAGGGGAAACCTCATCAGACACACACTTAAACTAATGCCCTGACAGAAACCGCCTCCTGCTCCCCCTGTTATCAGAGCGACATGGATGCCCCTCAGACCTTCGCTGTCATTCGCTCTTCCAAGTCAATAAATGCATATGCTGGGTTTCATTCCTAATGCTGACTATTCCAGGAGGGTTCCAGCATATCCAAGGAAAATGAAATTGAAGATTTCTATTGTCAAGGCTGTTAAACCACCCAGGACTTCACTCATTAAGTCCAAGTATTAACAAGTAAGCCGAGAAACAATGCACCAAATTGCAATAATTAACAGGAGAGTTTCAAGCCACACATTCACGCCTACTTCTTTTTTTCTTTATGTAAGAAGGGTTCAGGTGATGGAGGCTCTGGGCACAGAAAGACTACAGAAAAGACACAAACGGTGCCGTTTAATTCATCAGAAATCAAATGCTAGGGGGGAAAAAATGGTCAGGTTTGAGCAACCTGGTCTAGTGGAAGGTGTCCCTGCCTACAGAGGGGGGGTGGAACTGGATGAACTTTAAGGTCCCTTCCAATCCAAACCATTCTGTGATTGCATGAAGTGCAGCTTCTCACTCATCTCCTCCTTCCTTTCTGGCCTTCTGAGCCACATCCTTTTCCCCAGCCTTCTGCCAACAGCAGCAGCCTGGTTATTCCACCTCCAGTCTTCACATGCAACTCTTGCGGCGCAGGCAGACTACCTCTCCATCAGTGCTAAGGCTGAGGTTCACGCCCTCAAAACAAACTGACATGTGTTTTGTTTGCCGAAGAGGCACCAAAGTGCTTTATTTAGTTACTGGAGCTGCAAGCGGCAGTATCTCACCATCGGGGAAACTCACCAATTATTCTGCCTTGTTTATGAGCGAAAGAATAAACAAATATAATAGAAAATAACATAAAACAAAGCAGAGAGGCACGATCGGTCACCGCCAGTTACCTCTCCTTCCCCCTGCGAATGTGCCTTTCATTTCTACACAGCTTAAGGCCGGAGCCTTCAGCCTTTCGCCAAGTATTAGGACTGTGTGAATAATTAGTCATCCTGGTAGCCAGTATTCACTGCAAAGTCATGGAATCCCAAGATTTGTTTGTTCCACTGACTGCACACTGGAGGGAAGAAAAAAAAGGCAGGCTCGTTTCACACCCATATGGGCACCCTCCAGTTTCTATTTTTTAAAGCCATACACTTGTCAAACAGGTTATTCTGGGAATTCTGATTTCCACAAAATAAGCTTCCCTGCTTCGACTGGTTATCATTGTCACCCTGACCCCCCAGAGCCATGCAGGGTTGGATGTGGCACTGCTCACTCCCGACTCCACAGCTTCAGCACTCTGAAGGTTTTCCAACAAGGATACCCGGTGACAATCTTAATGAAGGCCAATGTCTTTGTCTAAAGCGATCACAGCAGCAGTAACTTCCATGAGGACTTCCAGCAGCAATTTTAAATAAGCCCATGGACCTATTTGCACAGCCACAACACACTCCGACAGCGTCCACCCCGTTCGGTTATTTCTTTGGGGAGAAGGCAGGGAGAATAAAGACAATAAAGGACTATTTCACCATTTCAGGATGTGCGCTCAGGGGAGTAATTTCTGCCCCGCTGTAAACGCTGAAGCCGAGAGGCTGCCAAACTTGTCACGGGCAGTAACAATGACAACATTTTTATCACCCCCAACCACAGCGGGCGGCTCGCCTTCCGCCGGGCGCTCAGCCCGGCACAGCCACCGGGTACCCTTCTCGACAAACGGCAATAATAAAAGGAGAAGAAACGCTGCCACAAACCTTGTAGACTTGCCCGTACGTGCCATTGCCAACCACTTCCACCAGCTCAAAAATCCCAGCGGGGTCCTGGGGGGCAGAAGGGGCAGAGAGGGGTGGGGGTGAGGGGGGGAGAAGAGAAGCGGGGTTACACTTTGTCAGGCGATGGCTGCTGGCGGCGTGCAGCTGTTGCGCCCTGTTTTTCCACGCACATGCCAATACATGCAAACAAAGGAAAAGCAGCCCAGGGCCGCGCTCCCCCCGAGGGGCTCCCCGCACGCCGCCACCGCCGCCGGCCCCCCGCGCCCCGACACCGGACCCACACGCAGCCCCGGACCCGGCCGCTCCCACCACCACCGCCGGCCCGGCAGCCTCGGCCAGGGGAGCGCCGGCCCCGGGGGGATCCCCACCCCGGCACTCACCCGCAGGGAGGAAAGGTCGATATCCACCAGACTTTTTGCAGGAGAATCGTTCGCCATTTTCCCGTCTCTTCCTTTATATATGTATTTTTTTCCTTCTAATTTTTTTCTTCTCTGTTAAATAATAGCGAGGCCGCCGCTCCCCCCTCCCCAGAGCAGCTGTGAATTGCGCGGAGCTCCTCTCCTCCCTTCCGCCCTTCCCTTCTTCACTCCAGCCCCGCCGGGTTGAAACTCTTCAGCATTGGGAGGGGTTGGCGGGGGGGATGATGGATAGATAGATGGATGGTGGGAGGAGGAGGGGGGAGAGGGAGGTGAAGGAAGGAAAGGAGGAAGGGAGGAAGGAAGGAAGGAGAGGGGGTGCTGCGGTCCGTCTGTCTCCCAGCGGTGCACTGCGGGGCTGGGTCCCTCCGAGGCGGGCGGCAGTGCCCGGGCCGGTCGTTCGCTCGCTCGGTGTCGGTCGGTGAGTGCCCGGGGACAGCGGGCTCACACCATGTCGCGGCGGCGGCGGCAGGAGCGGCGCCGGGGCCGGCAGCCTCTGGTAGCTTCACGGTGCACCCTTTGCCCGGGCATGGCACGGTTCGGCCCGGCCGGGGCGGCGGCGTTCACGCCGGGAGCCGGCAGCCGCGGCCCCGCTCTTGCATGAGGGGGTTGGGGAGAGCTCACGCCCCGCGTCGCGGCGGAGCCCCCGCCGCCTCCGAGCCCTTCCCGCGGCGCTGCCCTCGCATGAAACGGCGCCGGGCACCGACGGGCAGCGGCTGCGCGTCCCGGCGGCGGCGGCGGGGCACGGGCGCGCGGCAGGAGTGGGGTGCTGCGAGCCAGACAAAGATAGCCGGGGAGGAGGAGGAGGAGGAGGAGAGGGAGGAGGAAGAGGAGGAGGAGAAAAGGGATACAAAATACACTGCGAGCAGGGAGGGAGGGAGAGAAAGAAAACAGCTCCCCCTTCCCTTCTCCAACAGGAAAAACCGGCGGAAACGCGCCCGCACCAAAGCACTGCTGGGTAAACTCGCGGGGAGAGAAAGAGAGAAGGAGGACGGGGAGGGGAGCAGAGCAGAGCAGCCGTGGCAGCGGTGCGCCTGCCACCGCCGTTGTCCGCAGTCCAACAATAGCCACAGTGGGGCGGATGGGGGTGTGTGGCGCAGCCCACGCGTGTCCGCGGCAGGGCCGCGGGGCGAGGCAGCAGAACCGGCCGGGACGGGCTCAGCCGGGTCTGCTGCTGTGGGCCCCCCAGCCTGCCGCTGCCCCGAGGCCTGGGCAAGGAACGGGGCCGTGTGCCAGTCGGCCCCCGGCGTTTTTGGAGGGGGCAGCAGGGTCAGTGTTCTCTGTCGTGACAGGCATTGCCCATGGGGTGGGGCATGGGGGTATTTTCCATTCCCACCTCTTCCTCCCCACACACAAAGCCATATCTCTCATTTTGTGACCCCCACCTCAAGACACTAAGCCTACAGGAAAAAAGCTCCTGCCTCATCAAGAGACCTTCGCAGACACAGAGGCAAACCCTAGCATACAGAAAGAGGTCCAGCACTGCTAAGATGGTGGTGTGATTTTAACACACCATTTACCCGAGATGGGATACCCCCATGGATTTGCCACACCAACACCAAGGAAGTTGATGAGCTAGATTTGGGGCAGGCAGGATTTGGTTGGGTGGCATGGTTCAGTGAAAGGTGCCCCTGCCCATGGCAGAGGGGTTGGAAATAGGTGATCTTAAGGTCCTTTCCAACTCTTTAACTATTCTGATTCTGTCATTTACTGGCAGCCAGAATTGTCTGAGGCCCCATTCCCACCCAAAAGAATCCTCCAGCAGCATCTGAATCATGGAAAAGTCTCATTAACGGCTCTGAAGCTAGTCACATCAGGCAGTTGCGTGCAGGTGTAAACCTTGGCAGGATTTGTCTCTCATTGAAGTTCTTTATCACACCGATACGGCAAAAGTGTTACCTGCTTGCAAGAGGTCGAGTTACGTTTCCTGTGGGAACCAGGGTTTTCCTGTCTCTTCTACTTTAACCACAAACTTACATATACATAGCTATAAGTATCACAGAAACATACTTTTAAAACAAAGCAAACCTGTTGAGCAGAAAGTGTAGGGATAAATTACCATAACAGTTTAATGGTGTACTTCATTTTCACTTAAACTGCAGTTACAAAGTAAGGAAACCCAGGGCTGGACCAGGCAACTGTTTTCCTCTTTACAGCAACCCATAGGCATAAGAAGGCAATTGATTTGCGATGGGCTCAGTGCTGCGTCCATGTGAGTGCATGCACACAGTAGCAGGATCAGGTCTAGAGATGCAGTAAGTTTTGAAAAGTGTATTTCCACAAAGGTTTGTTATCATCGGCCTGGTTTGCAATACATGGCTAATTTAACTGTCTTTTTATGCATGAGAGCAGCCTTGCTAGATCAGCCCCATTGCCTGTCTAGCCCAGCGTCCTACTGTCTCCAGAAGTAGCCAGTGGTGGATGCTGAGGGATATGTTAACCATCCAGTGATACTTCTCTAGGGCATCCTCCCACTTCTCTGCAGCCCAGGGAGTTCTTTGGCAGTCTTTGGTGTCACCGCATTTCATAGTCTGTGGCAATTTTTGCCTTCCATTAGATTGCCCATTTACTTTGTAGATTCATACATGGTTCTGGCTCTTAAAGTGTCCCCTGGCAGGGAGTTCCAAAGATGAGCTAGCTGCTTGTGGAGACCACCTTTGTTCATTGGCTTTGAACCATCATCTGCTAGATTGAAAGGATCTGTGGCTGGCCCTTGTGTTGGATGGGACAACAGTCATTTCCTACTCATGTTTTCCATTACACTAATTTTTTTAATAGACTTCTGTTGTCTTCCCCTTCTTTTTTTGCCAGCTAGCAAGTACTGGTCATGAATCACAGAATCATAGAATAGTTAGGGTTGGAAAGGACCTGAAGATCATCTAGTTCCCTGCCATAAGCAGGGACACCTCACACTAAACCATGCCATCCAAGGCTTCATCCAACTTCATACTTGCCCTTCATTGGACCATTTCTAGTTCTGATGCCTTATTTTTTAATACAAGGGAAGACTTTTCCATATCATTTTCATGATGGGTTCCCCATGCAACATCATGGTGATGTGCTGGTTTCCAGTCTTCTCCTGGGTACTCCCTTCTTTCACTGTTTTTGAGTATAAAAAATGACACTGCTGTGGAACATGTCTATTATAATGCCACAACTCCTTTCCATACTACCTCAGAGACTGTTGCGGTGTCCTTCTGGATGAAACAAGGATTTCCAAGCCCAGGCTCTGGACTCAAGTTGTCCATACTCAGTATGTAACACCTTTCTTGTGCCCCTGAAAATACAGTCTGAGTTTTTTTAGATCTGAGGCTCTGAGCCCAAATACACATTTTCACCATTATAGCTCTGATGTGGCTCCACTGTAGTGTCCCAGCTCATCTTTGAGCTTGTATTTTACTAGAGTGAATTTTGTTGTTTGGTTTTAGTATCATGTCAGATACTGAAAGAAGCTGGAAGACCACTAAAGAAGCAAAAGTGCTAAAAAAAAGTTTGTGAATCCTTGAAAAATGGCACGTCCCCTAATCTTAAAGGGGAAAAAAAAGCAGTTTTCATAAAGCAGTGAATGCCACAGGAGAGGTTCCTGCTAGTTCCCAGGGTGAAGCACCACACTACCTCACCTTCCTTTTCCTTCCTACACAAGCAGAGGGATGAAAGGGTTGCTTCTCCAGGAAGAAGTCTCTCTGGCTGTGGCCAAAACCTCTCTGTTGACATGTCCATCATGCTCTTCACCAGCACAGCATACTTACCCAAGTTTGGAAAGTCTAAAGGTTAAAACCTAAAACCACTGGAAAGAAGATGAGCGGTCTGTTTGGGCTTCCTCATGGAATGAAACCGGCACCCCTGAAGGAGAAATAGTGAGACATCCATTGAAAATCATAATGCAGATGAAATGCAAGAATAGGCAATTTCAGCCCTGTGGATAGTCACCCCATACACAGAGCAGTAAATGACTCGGTCTTCTAATGACAAACTAGGTAGAAGCATCAAAAAATCTGAGTCAGCTCCATCTGTTTGGGAACAAAGCAAGAGAAAGCTGCAGGGTCAGTGTGCTGCTTTCTGTCACCCTCGGACACAGTCTCTCCCGTTCCTGCTCCCTGAGCTTGCAGCAGCCGATGGAACAGAGGAGATGAACTTCCCTGAGCAGTTTCAGCATCCCTGAAGGAGGGAGGCTGAGGCTCCCTTTCTCCAGCCTTTTGTTCCTCTGTCTGGCACCCCATCCCTTGCATCAGCATAAGCTTCCATGCAGCTGTGCAGTGATAGCCCAGGAGAAAAGAAAAGACTTTTTGATGTTAAAATTGATCAGTTCCCTGGGCTGGTTCCTCATATGCCTGCTGGAGTTGATGAGAGGGAAGGGGGGGCAGAAACTATGTGCAGGGGAGGAAGTGTAACCATAGCATTGCCTCTTGGTGGTAGCTGTGGCTTAAGCCAATTTCAAATCTCAGTGGACCCACAGGGGTAGAACTAGAGCAACTTCCTTCCTTACTGGAAGAGGCACTGTGGGAATAATGAGAACCCAACGTTTATGTTGTAGCCACAAAAGAGATTCCTTGTTCTCTGGGTTTTTTTTTTTTTCCTCCCAGTTCTTTGACATTGTGCTTATTCTTTTCCACATTTAATACACTGGGGCCCTAATCACTGACCAGAGATGTAGAGGTCATCAACTGCATTAACTTTTTAAGAGCTTAATCATCAACAGTGTTCAAGGAGATGAGTAAAGAGACAGGAAGCCCTGAGTTTTCATTTTGCTTCTGCTACTGATTCATCCCATAGCCTTGGGGCATCTCATTTCCTGCCTCCACTCCTCTTCCCTGTGTGGAAAATGGGAGTGACTTTGACCTCCTTGATACTGTGAAGTGTTAGACATGTGCCCCGTTGTACTGTCTAGGGAAATGGTTCTCGCCTTGGCCAGGGAAGTCCATGAGGAAGTCTCAGGCTAGGGTGAGGAATAGCAGAAGATAGATTAGCAACCAAGGCTGGGTGAGGCGCTGCACAGTGCAGCTCTCCTGCTGCAAGTGGGCTCCCAAGACCAGAGGGAGGTTGGGAGGCTGTAAAGACTGCTTGTTCTCCTCATGCTGGGTGAGTTCTCCCCGTGCTGGTGATTACAAGGCACACGGGGAGCAGAGTACATACAGAAAGGTGCACGCAATCAGTCTTCCTCCAACTTACGCTTCTCTGCTGCTTCCACCACCACTATCTCACACCTCCATGTGTGGGTTGCTCTGTATGAGCACTGCTGGCACACCCAGGTTCTTACATGCTGCATCTGAATGTCATATGGACGTGGGACATGTCCCTGCAGCTAGGGTGCCCAGTTTTGCCCTCGCTGCAGCTGCTGACATCCTGCTGCTTCCCCCACCCCCACAGTAGTTCCCTGCCTTCCAGACTGATACCCTCCTACTGGCATGCAAGCGAGGCTCAGGCACGTAGCTGGACCCAAGGACAGGGAAGCACATGTAGATCACATTATAGGTGACACTGAGCTGCACAGGGCCCAAAAAGTGCAGCTTTCCACCAGCTGTATGCTTTGGGGCCATCCACCAGCTTCCTGTCCACCCCCTGGCTTCCTCTGTTAGCACTTCAGGGACTGGACTGACCGGACTCCTGGAACACAGGGGCTGCCTAAATATAGCACTCCTGCTAGCACGGGAAGAGTGGCAAAGCGAGGCAGAGCGCTTCCCACGGCTGCTCAGTGCCGGGCAGGAAGGCACAGCACTGCCAGTGCTGTCAGCAATTCTGAGGTACCCACCTTTCCCCATCCCCTGCCAGGCTCCACATGTGTGCTGTTCTTTCAGCTGTGCCAGTACAGCTCACCTGTGTTATGGTCGGGTACCTGGGCTGATCCTAGCAAAAATGAAAACACCTTTTTCCTCCATTTTTTGCAGGCTTTGCTTTACCTCTTGTTAACACCCTGCTTTGAAGGAGCGGTGGGCAGTAATGTGAAAGCAGGAATTCCTCAGATTGTTGCACAGAGATGTAGGAACCACAAAATTATGTCCTAAAAGTCATTTTGGGGTGAGTTACCTCAAATGGCATTGCAGTATAGCCTGGGGAGACAAGTTAACGTTAGTCCTGTTCTATCACACCTGTGCAGTACTGGAACACCCAGCAGTTCTAACTCGATCCAGATCTGAAGTGAGCATATGACAATGTTATTATGAAAATAATGTGATAGGGTGTTTATATCTTCCTTATGCTGTTACACTGAGTGTGGTGAAGACACACGGTACCTGGTCCATCAAAAGCCTTAGGATGTGAGAAGCTGATAGCTAAAATGGTATGAGGTTTGCCAGGACAATGTGCTCCCAGGAGAATCTGTGAACAAATCCAAACCAGCAAAGTTCAGCAGTTTGCATCACCTAGCTGGGGCATTTTGAATCTGGTTCTGAATAGGCCTGCACATAATTTACATCCGCAGAGCCACAGCCTCCGCAAGGAAGCTGCTCCTGTCCCTGTAATAGAACAGTACAAGGAGGGGTGATTTCATGCTGCCACAGTCTTTCTGTGACTCCACACCCCTAATAGATCTACCCAGACTGAATCCACAGCACAGCGCAGGACCTGGTACTTCACATCACACTGGGAATCATCAGTCCTGCAGACAGGCTTCAAGCTGGCATAAAAAAAGTGCATAAACCCTGCATAAAAATACTGTCGCATGCTTGGGGTAATTGGTGATTACAAGGGTATCCTTGTAATCCTGGGCATATTTTTGAACACTGCCTGTGCCGTAAGTTTTAATAAGTTATCTGTTTCTGGTCCTGCTATCTATCACACAAAGCATGCAATTACCAAGTGTGGCTGGCTGTCACAAGCTATCTCTGCTTGTAGCTAAGCTGGCTTGTAGTTATCTTCTCTTGACCCAACTGTGACACTTATTTCACCTCTTATACAGGGCCCTGAGCCATATCTGTAGCTGCTGTGAGCAAACTCTTTTCCTCCCTGTCTGCGTCAGAACTCCTCTGGGCGAGTTGGCCCTTCTCATGTTCATCTTGATGTGCCTTATCTCACCCAGGGGCACCTGGGGATGCTCACCCAGAGTTTTTGAGATCCATGCTTCAGGATGGCGAACAAGGCAGAGAGACAACCCGCTCATTTCACATCTGTGGACTTGCGTAAGAAAAGCTGCTCTACTTGCATGATGGTGGCTGTGCCTCTGTTGGCATTTCTCTACAGGCAGTGCTTGTGTAAGGATTTCCCAAGCCTTCTCCACCAAGCACATGGGCACATATCCTGTGCTTTTCCCCCTGCTCTTTTGTTCCTGTCGTGACACTGCCCTGGTTGTGCCAGTGCCTTTACTTGCACAGCCATGTGATCAAACACATCATTGGAAATAACCCTTGCTTTCGTTTTATCCAGCTCAGTTGTGCTCACAATGTGGGGAAAGAGCAGAAACAAGCAAAGAAGTGACTGTGGAGGTGGCTGGGTTGCTGTTTCATAGGCAACCACCTTGTATAAACACAGCTCAAGGAGTCTGCAAGCCTAACAGGCTCCTGAGGGGATTGGTGAGGATTATGTCTCAAGAACTTCAGCCTGGTTTTGACGTGGCCCTGAACATAGTCTTGGTGTGCCACATACTGAGTCAGATATGCCACAACAACAAGATGCAAAGCACTGAACCTGTATACAGTTACTCTGTCAAATGGGTTTTGAACACATGGGTTCAAAAACTTCTGAAGGAGTCATTTTATCCCAGAACATCTTCTGATGGAGCAGGTACTGTAGCCAGCTTAAACCTGGTATAAAAGCATAAAGCTGGCACAGAAATATTTCTGTATACTTGGGCTATCTGAACAGAAAGAATATTATTGTGTGCTTATATCTGATCCAGAGCAAGCTGATCCCAAAAAGCCCGGAGATCCAGTAATAACCAACCTGTAACCATGGCCAGAACTGGTACAGAAGTTACCACGTTGCCAGAATGAAGCCAATGCACTTCTTCCAACAGTGAGTTTCTGCAAGAAGGCTGTGAGAGCATAAATTCTGACAGTGCTCTGGTCTGCGTACAGCTGCCTTCAATCCTGCACATTTATCCTCGCGTTGAACTTCATGCATTGTGCAAACTCCCTGAGAATTCATAAATCCTTGAGGACTGTGTCTTAAGTGAGGTAAATTATAGAAATCAAAGTGTAAAGCATATATTTTAAACAAACATTAAGGCTACTGAAGCCTGCCCTTTGAAAGCTTTCTTCTTCAGTTTCCAAGTGACTTTTATTTGAATATTGAAGGGATTTTCATTTTGTGTTGTATTTTACACTGAGTGGGGAGTTATGTTTTGAAAAACGTCCTAAAAATGAAGAGTGAATTACCACCAAAATGCAAAAAAAAAAAAAAAAAAAAAAAAAAAAAAA